>JAECUM010041758.1:0-13484 GCA_016617855.1 Megalonaias nervosa
TATATATATAATATTTGTGCTGTCTCACAGAACTTGTATTACTAATAGAATGTAGAACTGTACTTCAGTTTTCCAAAATTCATAAAATAATTTACGTGTATAAGTTATAGTTCGTTAAGGTAACAGACAGACGGACTAATATACGCTATACACGTATATATACAATGGATTTGTACAGGTAACGACGTAGTAAGGGAAATAATCGTTCAATTTACTCCGCAGAGAGATAGCCGAGTTATCTCGCTTTATTATATATACAATTGCTTTAATCATAGAAATTTGATTATTATTCATGTATTTACTCATCAGATTATTTTTTTGTCCCCCTGATTAAATAATCAGACGTTCTATGAGCGTATATACAAATTAATATTAAGAGATTCTTGTCTTAGATCCAAAATGTTTCCTGCCTGGTCAGTGAGTTTGAAATTTATTCTTGTCAGAAATGGATTATGAACTCGCAGGTAAACGGGGTTAATTGGTTCAGTTACAATTAACCACCCTGGTGGATCTTTAGGGCTAAATGAATATAATATATACCCTTGCTGAGCTTGGCTAGATTTAGAAAGATCTACCTGATAGCTACCTTCAATAACATCACATACTAGATTGACTGCAATTGTTGTTGTTATGTTTACAATGTCCGGCGATATATGTCTACCGGCACCAAAGGGATTGTTATTGTGTTTTAGTATATCCGGTGGTGGGGCTATTTTTTTCCACGATTCAATTACTCCCGGATAATATTCTTCAATAAGATCATTTAATGATTTCTTCATTTCAGCATTATTTAAATCTGGTATAACAAATGTTTGTAAATCTTTTTCTGTTATTTTATAATGATCAAGAAATACTTGCCTCAATTCTGGATTTGTGTAACCACTTCTACTAATATCAGTCGCAACGTTTATAATACTTCGATTGGCGATGTATAAATCGAATAAGATACCATTCAAGTGTTTTATTGACTCGATTATTTGCCGCTTTACATTATCATCATAATGTTGAGATAATGAAATAAGTAAATTTCTTAAATCATTAAACGTTTTATCGTATTCAGGCTTGAGATTATCTAAAAATTCTTTAATAAATCCTACATCAACATTTTCTCGATACCTCCTCCCCTCTGGTGTTAATTTGAATGCTGATCTGGTTATCTTGGGGATCCTTTTACAGTAAAAATCGGTAAAGTAATATATATCGTTGTTTGGATCAAATTCAAATACTATATAATTCCATGGATTTTTTTCTCGATATTCTGGATTTTTAATGAATTTTTCTTCACTCGTTTTAAACTCATGTTTAGTTGGTTCTGAAACTCCATTATAAACAGGTGCGACTTCAGGCCATCCTAACACGGATCTAATCGAACTCTGATAAATATCTACGAGGTAATCAGGAGAATTTATTTCAATCGCCGCTGATAATGTTGGTTCATGAACAGTTATTGCTATTTTAGATTCTTTCCCTGTGATAGATTTAATTCTGCGTTGGAACTCATCATTAATCTGTTCTATTTGATAACTGCCCGTTGAAATTCCAACAACTTGTCAATCAGGTGTTCCATCCGGTTTATTTTTATTCGCGAATACCAGTGAATTATTTGCTGGTTGTCCACCAAATGGTTTTGATCTGATATTAGGCCAGCTATGATAAACTCGTAATTGCGCTAATGCTATTTCCTTTACTGGAATTGCAGTCGGAAAATTAACGCTAAATTCAGGATTAGTTGAACTTAATGATATCATAGTAGTTTTTGACGGCGTTGTATTAGCTACGATCTGCTGTAATAGTTCGCGCGACTCTGACATTATTATTATCGTTATTATTTAATTCTCCATCTTTCCATCACTAGAGAACGCGTCGCGTTCCACTATGAACGCTTCATCGTAGGTTTTCATTATCGTTACGAACTCCTCATCGGATATTTTACCATCACTGAGATACGCTGAAATATACGAGCATAATTTAGTGTATGCGGCTGTTGCTGTGTGCAATTTCATCACGTACTCGTTTAGTTTATCATTCGTACACGTAGATATTTTCTTAGCGATAATACTGAAAATACCTGCGCATGTTGTTGCCGTTGAAACTATAATCGTTACAACTGCAGGCGCTGTCATCGTTATTGTTGATAATAATAATCCAGTTCCAGCAATAACAGCAGAAACCGAGTATACCATTATATCAATAACGACCATACGACGACGATATTTTTTTACCTTTATCGTGTAATCGTCGATGATATTTTTTAGTTTAGTTTGACACTCACATACTTGAGCGTATCTGTGACGTTGAACGTCGATAAATGATTCTTGATTCATTATACTTATTTAAGTAACTAATTCGGGAGTTTCAGCTACAAACTCAATACACCACCAATAAGTCGCTGCGGTTAACTTTTTATCATTCGCTATTAGCATAAACGTTTCCTCGACATCTTTATTTAACACTATAGACACAATTCCAGAAAAATCATCGGTTGAATGACGCCATGGAAATGTGGTAAATATACTGAATTTTGCACTATTAAATACAGATAATCTGTATACACCAGTAACCTCTGCAGTGTGTTTAAAAGTGTTATTTTCCTGCGACCATGTTGCCTTTCCTGATGCGACTGTGTACACGATATTAATGATCTGCTTGTGAGGAATTTTAACGAGATTAGTTTTTTGAATAATATTAGGAACACCACTAATGATATCGTTGAGTCTTGAGTTAATGTCAGCGAGATTAATAATAACAGTTGGTGGAGTTCCAAAAAATTCGATAATAGATCTGTGTACATTTCTACGAAAATTTAGAAATGTTTGTACATGATTAAAATATTCAGTTCTAAATGCAGCAATTCCATCATTGATAGTCGTTAATGAAGTCGTTATTGGAATTTCCTTATCGTCGACGTATTTCTTCGTTGCAGCGTCAAAATCTGTTTCTGGTGTTCTGAGATTATTAATACCATTATTATTCATGTCGAGAAATGCACGCATTATACCACCGCGCACTGACACGTACTTGGATTCTTGATCATCGACGTATTTTTTTGTTGCTGCGTCTGTATCTGCGATTGGATCTCCAAGATACGTAATTTTTCTTCCTGACATAATAATGTCACCGGTAAATACATCACCAGTTTTCTTAACATAATCGTTAACCGACTTACCGGAATCCTGTATTTTACCATGATCAGTGAAAGTAACGACATTATTAACAACCGCATTTGGAATTCGTACAAGTACATCTAGTAGTTGTATGTTACTCGTTTTTAATCGTCCTTGTTTGTCCTGAAAAAACGACGACTTCATTTTGATCCACACTTGTGATATTTAATAAATCATCGATTTCATTTCTGAGCTGATCAAGAGTTGCATATTTAGATAAATCGATCTTCTGAGCTCTACCTGAGGATCTTCCATAAATATCTACCATTATATTTACTGATATCAGTTTAAGTGTTATGACGTAGTGTAGTGAACGCGTGTACGACTTTATGAGGCGGTGCTGTTGATTTTGATACAGCATCAAGCATAGCGAGGGTTTCACGACCGCATATTGGAGGATCAGTTATTTTTTGTGTTGGTAGCGTTGAATACCAGATTGGAATATCGCCGGTAACGTACTTTAAAAATTCTTTTGGTGGTGCTAATCCATACGAATCGAAATAAATAATTCCACGTGGATCAATTGCATATGCGACCCAGTGCGTGCCTGGGCCAGAATTTTTATCGAGATTAATGATACCGGTTTCAAGATTGTTTGGTTGTTTCGGTAATTGATCGCGCATGAAAACTCCTCTGTAATTTTTTATTTTTAATTGCTTAGCAGCATTAAGTAAATCAAAATTGGACATGGGTGTTATTAGTAAACTGTCCCTGGTAATCTTAGACCCTTTCCGTACCACGAAGGCGGGGTTCCTGGTAATCTTAGACCCTTTCCGTACCACGAAGGCGGGGTTCCTGGTAATCTTAGACCCTTTCCGTACCAGTGTGGGGTCCCTGGTAATCTTAGACCTCTTCCCTTGTTTTTGATTCCTTGTCCGGTTGCTTTCTTTAACGCCATTCCAGCAGCAGTTCCAACAGCACCTAACGCAGCTGCCTTTGCAACAGCTGGGGCTGCAGCGGCTATTAATGCTGGTATTGCTGCAAGAAGTGGAAATATACCACCCGTTTTAGCAATATCTTTGATGGCGCCCGCAGAAAGATTAAGATTGACGCCTTTATTTGATTTTTTAGCGTCTTTGAAGTTTTTAAACTGACGCTCGGTCAACGATAGTTTATTTGCACCGGTCATTTGTTCTCGCTTTAGCGATATTTTTATTCCACAATTATTTTTTTATGCTGATTGCAGCTTTTTAATCTGACCAGGAGTCAGACTCACACTAACGTGATGATATGACATTATAATTATTATCCTGATTTTAAATCAGGTGATCTAATTACATGTTTTCTACTGGAGCATCAATAACTCTCATTCGTCCACCAACACCTTCGAGTAACATCGATTTATCGCTGAGTATAACGGCATTGCTCTGTAATTAGGAATAGCTCCAGCATCTCTATTAACACGAGCTCGAAAATGAATATCTACAACAGATTGTCTGGTTAAATCTAAATGTTCTAGTGAAAAGTAATAAATCGGATACAGCGTTGTAAAATCTAACTGAGATATTTGTAAACCAGTATCAATATTTTGATCACGACCCATGAATGTCATTAATCGATGATATACACGTGCTACATGATTTTGATTAAAATCTGACAAAATATCCTCGGATGGTTCTTGATGTCCATTTATCCTTAATGAAACTTCAGAAACACCGAGTTTTTCAAATATCATAATACTTTCATTTTGATCGTTTACTCGTGTAATATTTGAAACGCAATAAATATATGTCTTGGTGCAGAAACACCTTGCTGAGAAGCTATTTGCCATGTGAATAAACCATTAATTGCGCTTTGAATAGCATCTGTGGTCATCGTTAACCATGACAACGTTGATTTACCGCCTTGACTCATAAAAGATAGCAACCGGTCATCTTCGGATATTGACGGAGTCATCACTGGCATCCACAGCGAAAGTTTGGTCAGTATAACTTTACCATCAGCACCAATGGTTTGCCATAATGCATCATTATCATCGCCTTTTCGTACAAGTACAACTGTGTGCTTAGCTCTGAAAATGACTTTTCTGACATTTCTACAAAATCCAAAGATATTTGACAGTGGAATCGCACATGAAAATGTTCTCCTATCACCTTTTAACATTGATTTACGTACTGCAAATCCTAAGTTGAAATTTGGATTTTGAAAATAGAGATTTTCAATAGCAGCAGCAACAGGAGGAACAGCTCGATCATTTGGCTGTCGAAAAATCTGATTTCTGCTATCAGGAAAATCAGTTGTATCCTTGACAAACATCATTGATGGACCAGCTGATCTTGAATAATCGTCGCTGTATCTCGCAAGACCAAGTATTGTTATAGCAACATCAACGTCTTTCTGAATTGATTCAATATTTTTTCCGTCAATCATGTACGTAGCGCTATCAAATAACGCCATAAAACCATTATTAACAAAACCAACTATATCATCAGCTCCATATGCTACTGGTGCTGCAGGATTAGCGTTATTTAAAATTTCACCTTCTACTTCAATAAATGCTTCAGCGGGTAGGAAATATCTGCTTGTATCCTGAACCTGTAGTTCGATTAGTCCACGCTGATCTGGAAGTCGTGCGTCGTAAGAATAATACTGATAATCGCGCACAGACTCATCTTTGAGAAATGGTGCGTCCATGTCAAACGCGGGGTCAGATATGCGCTTAAACATCTTTATTATTATCGTCTTCGTCTAACTCGAAGACCACTTCCTGCTATCAGACTAGCGGTTATATTTTGTTCCTTTTCCGACATCGGGATATCAGCTAACTCCGCTAGTTTTTGATTAGCTGCTTGATTTATTATTTTACTTACACTTGCGGGCATCACGTCAGTGCTAGGTAATTTCACAGGTTGAGGTCGGGTCGCTTGTGGTCTGCGTATTAATCGTGATAGTCTATCTTTAATTGCTGAAAACGCTTTGCTAGCGAGATTACCAACAGCGCCTATACCTTTTTCACGAACAACATCAATAGCTTTCATTCCCAGCTGCTTTGCAATCGGTATTGCTTTTGGGGCTATCCTTCTAAACAGACCCTGAACAACATCACCTAGTCCATCTCCGTAGGTTGCTCTGTATACAGGTAATCGAGAGTTTATTACCCTGACCATGGTAGGTCCACGTTGAGTACCATGCACGATCATTTTATTATTAACTGTTTTTATCACTAATTACATACTTAGTCACTATAATAATCATCGGCGATTTCATTAATAAGGGATCGATACACATTAATATCCATGATGCCGCCACTAAATAATCGTTTACAAATATCAGCTACTTCATTAATGATTTCTGGGGAATTATTACCAGCTCGTTTTCCTCCGATGAGAATTTCTAATCGATCGACATCAGCAAAAACGTTATTGGGGCAAGTAATAAGACCACTTCCTAGACCACTTCCAGTTGCGCCAGGGGAGTCTTGAAATTCTTCTTCTTTCTCTTCACTTGGTTTCGGAGGTTTCTTTCTTTTACTTGGTTTCGGTGGTGTTTTTAGTGATTCTGGATAATCACGAAGTGATTGCTCAAATGATTTTGGTGCTTTTCGTTGTTCTCGTATTAGTTTTATTATTTCTCGTCGTTCTTGTTCTAGTTCTTTTTGTTCTTGTTCTAGTTGTTGTTGTCGTTGTAGCTCTTGTTGTTGTAGCTCTCGTTGCTGTAGTTGTTGTTGTGGTGGTTGTAATTCAAATTGTTGTGGTGGTGGTTGAGCTGCTTGTGGTGGTGGTAATTCAAATTGTGGTGGTAATTCAAATTGTGGTGGTGGTTGTGATAATCGTTTGCTTTGTTTAGTCTCTTTTATATATCTATGTACAATCTCATCAAATTCATTAAATTTTTCAATATCTTCACTAGATCTGATTTCTGGAATACCAGTAGCGACGCGATATATATCCCTGATCCAATTGGCAGAGCTTAATGATTTAGCATGTTCTTGTTTTACATAATTTTTTCTTTCATAATATCCAAACGCGGCAATATCAAATAATCGGGTTGGATCCCTGATAGCAGCAATACCTTCAGGCGTAAATTTATCTATTATCTTAGTTCTGGTTCTTGGTGGTTGTGGTGCTTGTGGTTGTGGTGCTTGTGGTGGTGGTTGAGCTGCTTGAATACGGCCAGCAATATCAGCAGGCAATGTTGCAAGAGCTCTTTGTGTTGCCTCAGTTGCTGTAACAATTTTCTTCGTTGGTTCAACAATCGGCTTAAATAATTTTTCTGTACCTTCTGTAAATTCCACTTGAGATTCCTGACGTGATTGTAGTTGTTGCTTAACAGAATCACGAACGGGTAGATATTTTTTAATTGCCTCTAGTCGCTCTCGAGCTAATTTAGCTGAGTGTGGTTCTCCAATACTCATTATTGATAATATCTATAATGGCTGTTTAATTTATAGCAGCAGAGAGGGTGAATGACATACGCGTAGTGACCAGATTGTGAAAAAATCTGGTCAATTAAAGAAGTTTTCATTATTAAGGCAAAAACTTCTTTTTTCAGCCTTCGTAGGAACCCTTAATTTTCAAAAATAAGGTCTCTACAAAGTTGTAGGGTTCACCCTCTCTGCTGCTTAAGTGGAACCATGACATAGCAAGACTTCGTAGATAAACTATTTCATCCTACTGTGGGCTGTAAATTACTAGCTGAACGATGTCGGTCGACAAACGCCGATTTCATTGGTTAAGAGAATTTACAACTTAATTACACAAATGAATTAATGGACTTCATGTCTTGACGTAGCTTCATTACTTACTAACTAGCTATTCATTGACATAGACATCGTAAAATCAATTCTTAGCAGACATGATACATGTCATTTAAAATAGATAAATTAATTCTCACAATTCGTCTCCGAGAAATGTATGAAATTCCTACAATACATGATTTCTACTACATACAAACCACTAAATCGGAACACATTCATATCAATGAAATAGTGAATGACATTCTTACAATACATGAAATAACTTCGTGATAAATGATTGCACGATTAATTTCTTAACTGAAGGAAAATCTATTTATGATTTTAATATGAATACATTCAACAAATAATTACCAAGTTATATCAATGAACATATTGTATACGATTGAGACAATACATTTGTACTTTTTGAGACTGGGTCTTGCTATATAGCCTAATCTCGCTCTGTTTCCGGGGCTCTCATATTCTTCCAGACTAAAGTACTTTGGACAGTTTATTTGACAAGAGAAAGTATTTGTCCTTCAGAGTTCCCTTTCATCAGAAATATATGGCAAGGGAAATTAATTAAAACATTGAATTTCGTCTGGGAAACACAACCGCTCGTTTAGCTTAGCTAATCAGAATTAACTTTCTGTAACCGCCAAACATTTAACACTCCCATCGAAGTCATAATAATTCTCTCTAGTCCACTTTTATTGATAACTATTCCTGGAGAATTTCATTTTATGACACCTATTTCAAATAACCCAAGAATGTTTCTAGCTTTTTTCAACTTTGTCATTTTCCTCTAATTGACCATATGTTAATATTGTCCTCTTCTATCTGTCTGACCGTTATCCGAACAGGCTAATTTAAAATTCAATCATGTCCCCAAAGAAGAGCGGATAACCATCGCAAACTACTGATTTATTGCGAGCCTTGCCCCTACGTCAATCTTAATGGTCACGTGTTACGCTGATCACGACAAAATGTGCTTAGAGAAAACATCAACAAATATTTTACACTAATACTGTTTAAACTCTTGGATTTACTAAAACTCCAGACCAGCTCCAATTAATAATGTGGGTATGGGTGATCGAACTGAAGTCAGATACATACTCGTTTATGAGGTTATAGGTGATGAAACAGCTCAGAAATCTAATATTTGTTTGTTTTGGCAGCATTTTTAGCACATAATTAGTATAATGATGCCAAGAAAATGAAGCGCCTTACAAAAGCCAAAATTACCCCTATGCAGATGAATATGCAACCCATGGATTATGAATCCGATGTTCTACTGAGCGATCCCAATTGCCAAATTATTTTGTTTCTTAAATTTAAGTTTAGACTTCTGTTCTGTTGGTGACTTTGCGAGACCTGGTTGGCTAACATTGAGTTTTCCTTACAGCTTGGTGGTACAGCGTATTGAAATTCACGGCATCCCTTGGTAACAATTTATCAATTACAATTAACCAATCGAATGTGTTGAAACATCGAAATAAAGAAATGTCATATTTTCGGATATCCTTTTAAAATTTTAAGACTTACAAAATCTTAAATCTGAAAACCCTTCAATATTCAAGCTTAGAAAAACATGACATTCTCATACAATGTACGAAAAGTAATCTTTACTGGTCTGTACTGCTGGTTGTTACAGTGGTATAAAAGGTAATGAGAAGGCATTTTAAGCAGCCAAAGCTTCAGTTTAGTCTCAAAATGGAAAATTCCTTATACTGATTTTAGAAATTATGCAAATTAGCACCATTGTTATACTTGGCAATATATATATATATATATATATATATATATATATATATATATATATATATATATATATATATATATATATATATATATATATATATATATATATATATATATATATATATATATATATATATATATATATATATATATATATATATATATATATATATATCTGAAACTTAAGAACATCAAATACACTATTGGAGAATGGTATCCCTCATATGGAACTAATCACAGAGATGTGATGGTATTGTGCAATTGCGTATTGGATACGTATGCCTTACTAATGCATACTTTCTGGAGGGTGAACCGTTACTGGAATGCATACCGTGTCATTATGGTCTGATTGTGCAGCACATTCATGCCAAGTGTCTAACATTCTTCTTTGGAATTTGGATAAAAAACAATACAAACGCCGATAATTCTGTGCAACTAGTTTCGCATTTAATACATGCTTCTTCAGGCACAAAATGTTTTGAAAGAAACGAATGACGTCTTTATATTTTAAAATAACAATTACGTCATTACTTAACGTCATAAATGATATCCATTATCATAACAATTATATATATGACAGGATCTAAAAGATACACGAGTCTCTAATGAAACCTGAATCAGTAAAATAATAAAATAAAGTAGAGACAAACAGTCATACATATAATTATATTGTTAAAAAAGGATATACAATTTATCAATTTTAAAAATTATAAATTTTATATAGTGCATTGGTATTAAGGCCATAAGGATACAAAGTATCTAATTTATGAATCCAGTAAGTTTCTTTTATGAACCTATTCATATCTCCATGCACAGTATCTATTGGCATGAAAGAAAAATCGAGTAGAGAGTGATTATTGGTATTAAAATGTGTTGAAATATTAGAGGAAAAGTGAGGATCTCTATAATGTTTTATATGAAAGCGATCATTATTCATTCTCTTAGAAACTTGTTGAAGTGTTTGTCCAACATATTGCATATTACATGTTTTACAGGTTATCAAATAAATCACATCTGTTGATACGCAGTTAGTGTCATAACGTAGAGAAAATACCTCTTTAGTATTTACATATATAGTATGCTAATACTATACCAGAAAACAGATTCAACAAAAAATAATATACTTCTGAAGCAGAATGAAAAACTGAACAATTTACGAAAGGGCAAAGAAGAAAAAAGTCAACAAGTTGAAAAAACTGGAGAGCAGCATATAATCCATAAACAACCGAAAAAGCAGCAATCAGAAAAGCAACAAATCATCACAACAACAGAGTAAGGAACGGCAAGAAAGGAAGTATTCAAAACCCAAAAAAACTACAGCAAGGACCATTAATACACATATAGTACCTCCCAAAACATCAGTAAACCAAAGAGTCAACATAAATAGAAATTTTGTAAATTCAAGCAAGAATCAACATGATGAACAACAGCAAAAAAAACTTGACTCCCCAGGGTACAACAAAGAAGACATACGCAGAAGCCGTAAAACAGGGGGAATCAGAAACGGTGACCATGAGAAAGACATTGACAAACCTGGTCAAGATTCTACAAGGACTAATAGAGACGACGTCAAAGACAAAAGAATAGGAGGTTCCATAGATTCAAAAGTAGAAGAGAGTGGAAGAAAGAAAAAAAAAACGAAGAAAACAAATTAAGAGAGGTAAAGAAACCGTGTTAAACCTCTCACGTAGAAGATTAACTGATAATGACTATATATTGTTCGGCAAAGGGCTAAACTTTTGTCCCAAACCGAAATATCACAATAAAATTAAAGTAGCTGAAGAAATTTGTAACTTTTCTAAAAATTAAAAGAATTTATTTTATGATAAAGCATACAACAATTCAGAGGTTAAATCGGATTCTTTTCGTTCTAAAAAAAATGGGTTATTTCAACACCATTAAATCATCTTTAACACCACCTAGTGGACGTGATTCCTATTTAGATTTTTATATTGACGCGATCACAAAAGAGATATTACATGGGAATCATCAAAAGCTTTATTACAGTAATATTTCTAAGGACGAAATTAAGTCTTTATATAATCTAATGAATGACGATAGTATAATGATTAAAAAGGCTGATAAATCAAACACTATTATTATTATGAATCAGGAAGATTATGTTAAAGAAGGTGAACGTCAATTAAAGGAGGAAAATACTACAAACATATTAACGAAGACCTGCCAATAGAAATTAAATCGAAAATTTCAACTTGCATTAATCAGATCGCTAAAAATAACAATTCCATATATGAGGAATTTGATACTTTCCCTCTTAACATACGTACGCCTCAATTCTACATATTACCCAAAACTCATAAAAATCCTGACCATAATTTACCTTTAAATTATCCAGGACGACCCATTATATCAGGTTGTAATTCATATACTGAAAACCTATCCAAATTTATTGATAGTGTTTTACAACCTTTAATGAAATCACTTCCGTCATACATTAAAGATACTACTGATTTCATTAAAAAGTTGAAGACTATTCCACAGCTATCTGATAACTCAATCCTGGTATCATTAGACGTAACATCACTATATACCTACATTCCACATACAGATGGCATTGAAGCGTGTAAATATTTTCTTGATAACAATCCTAATAATAGCACGCTATCTAATGAAGATATTTGTAAAATAATAAAACTTGTCTTGGAAAATAATTATTTTCAATTCAATAATATAAATTACATCCAAGTAATGGGTACAGCAATGGGTAGTCCTATGGCTCCTTCATACGCTTCTCTTTTCATGGGTAAATTAGAAAAAGATTTCCTTCAAAAATAAAAGTTTAATCCATCTGTTTGGTTTAAATTTTTAGATGACATATTTATGACCTGGAACCATTCAGCTGAAGAACTGGAAAAATTCATTGATCGCCTAAATCATTTTCATCCGACAATTAAATTTACTTATACTGCATCTAGTACGCATGTTTTATTTTTAGATGTAAATGTAATTAAAAATATTGACAACACTATCTCTACAAATATTCATGTCAAGGAAACTAATATCCACCAGTATGGGAAATATTCTTCATGTCATCCCGTGTCATTTAAAAACGGTATACCATATAGCCAGGCCAAAAGATACCGACGCATTATTTCAGATGATTGTCAATAACAAAATTCGTTGAATGATTTAAAAACATATTTCCAAAACAGAAATTATCCTAAAGATATCATTGATTCTGCGCTGAACAAAGCCTGTAATCTTACTCAACATGAGGCTTTAAACACAGCAAATTGTACAACAGAGAAAAATATAATTCCTTTTACAATACAATATAATCCTTCATTACCTAATATAGGCCTTATAATTAATAAATATTGGAGTCTCCTAAATTTATCAAATAAAAACAGCGTAAAATCGCTTTACAACAATAAACCAATTCTTGCTTATAGAAGACCCAAGAATTTCCAAGATTTTCTAATTAGAACTAAACAAACAGAAAATAAAAAAGACAATTCTCGTCATCTAAATGTAATAGACACCGGTGCTCTCAATGTCCAAACATAAGAGGAAGTGCTTCTTTCAGTAGCGCTAAAACTAAAGAGGTATTTTCTCTACGTTATAACACTTACTGCGTATCAACTGATGTGAATTATTTGATAACCTGTAAAAATGTAATATGCAATATGTTGGACAAACACTTCAACAAATTTCTAAGAGAATGAATAATGATCGCTTTCATATAAAAAATTATAGAGATCCTCACTTTTCCTCTAATATTTCAACACATTTTAATACCAATAATCACTCTCTACTCGATTTTTCTTTCATGCCAGTAGATATTGTGCATGGAGATATGAATAGGCTCATAAAAGAAACTTACTGGATTCATAAATTAGATACTTTGTATCCTAATGGCCTTA
>JAECUM010041760.1:0-15807 GCA_016617855.1 Megalonaias nervosa
CTATACTGACGATCTTATTTTATTTATTTGAAAGGAAAATCATTGCTTGTCGAGGTAGGCGGTGAACAAATTGTTCCAAAGTATACTTCCTAAACTATCACTTTTAGAGCCAATGTTTATATGTCTCTAAAAATTACAACATTTGGACGTCAAAATACTGACCATGAATCAATCCAGTCTTCGATCATAACAAATAAATTGTGACAAACGAATACTCATGAAAGCAACAATTTTCTGACTGATTTAATAATTTTGTCGAAACTGGTGACATTCATTTGTGTCTACGATTTATTCTTTTCAAATGTACAATTGCTACTTGTTCTCAACTGTTTCACGATCGTTCTATATTGAAAAACTTAGTGACAGAGTTCGTCAGGTCCTTCAAACCATTTAGTCAAGAAGAGAAGAATGCTTGTTTCATACCATACTCTCAGATGAACATTTTCCTAACACTGAATTTTGGTGCTCAGGACACATAATTGGTATACCATGTATGGACGAGCGACGAGCTTCTTGTATCTAGTGAGCCCAAATAGAAGGGCTATTTATAAAACTTTAAAGGTCGTTTGGGAGGTTATGGACATGTGACGTATTTAGACCCCAAGACAGTCTTTCTATTAACTTTTTTTTTTTTCCTGCTTGTGTGCTATTTTTAATTTATCATTTCCATAGATTGCCTTTCTGCCTATGTGTTAGTTTTGATTTATCATTTCCATGACCTTCATGAGTTTTAACATTGCATTAAGTTTGCTATTTCTAAATGTGTTGAAAGAGGAAGACGTTGTAACGCAAGTCAAAGATGAAACAGACTGTAAAAGATGTTGTTCAAATGTAGCAGGACAACAAATTTAAATTCGTATTGTTTGTTTACCTTACATAAACATGCCTCATAACTTGAAATATGTATATCTTTTTAGGTAAAAACTGTCGTTTCATACCTTCGCATCAGATTTATTCTTGGTCCCTAATCTTTAAACATCTTTAGGAAGCCTTGCTGTTTATGACAGCATTGACTTGTCTCCTGTGTTATAAAGTGCCTTAAGTAAAGTATCTGCCGATAAAAAATTTCCCCTGTTTTCCCAGCTTGACCCCAGATCGTGCCCTTTTGAAGTTTACCCGGTTTGACCTCACATGGTGCTCTTTTGAAGTTTATCCAGCTTGACCCCTGAATGCGTCCTTTCGAAGTTTACACAATTTGACCTCAAATAGTGCCATTTGAAGATAAACTCAGCTGAACCTAGATTGTGCCCTTTTGAATATTTACTCAGTTTGATTTTGGATCGTGCCCTTTCGACCTTTACTCAGTTTGAACACAGACTGTGTCCTTTTGAATATATACTCAGTTTGATTTTGGATCGTGCCCTTTCGACCTTTACTAGGTTTGAACCCAGACTGTACCCTTTGAATATTTAACATGACCTCGCTCAGCTTCAAGAACTATGTTCTCTTACGTCGAAGACGTCTTCTCCCTCCGTCAAACTTTTAAATCAACTAGTCTTACAATTAAAAGTCCAAAACCTACAAATCAACTAGTCCTAGTATTACAAAGTTCAAAAACGTGTCAGTCATCTAGCCCTAGTATTAAAATGTCCAAAAATCTGTAAATCTGTTAAATATAATTTTTCAAACATGATTATTCCTGTATAATTTCACGCCAGTATATACATACATGGCGAAAAGTTAAAACCCTGAACTGCTGAAATGCTCTTTACGTCTTTTTAAGCTTAATATGTCTCTTCCATTTGCATTGGAATTAGTTATTAATTTTTCGATGTCCATCAAGTAATGTCCACATCTGTGAGACAAGAACCTATTCTCACCCTCTCACTGGAAGTTTCATCGATATTGGATCTTTAGAATTTATATGTTTATGAAAGGCTGAGAATCCAAAATCATTTTTGTGAAGGTTGGTAATTCATTTATTTGAATAGTTTAAAACGTTTGAAACCAGTTTGTGACCCTGCTAGTGGGGTAAAGTTGCAATTGTATCATTCCACCAGGTTGGCGAAAAATTAGACCTGCCAAGGTCTCCTTTCACTGGCGTATAAAGGAAGATAAAATCCTTCTTGGTTAAAATATAAATCATAAAGTTGAATTTCCTCTTTTAATACGAATGAATAAACTTTACCAAGATTTGTTTCGTACTGAAATTATCTTGGTGATAATCTCGTTAAATTCAAGCACTTGTCTGGTTCTTAAAATTATGCACGATGGAGTATTTTAAGCTCTTATATTTTAGGAAATAAAGAAAAAATACATACTGCTAATCGATCTTAAAATTCAACTGAACTCAAACTACTTATTGTAATCGATTGATTAATTGATAATAATGATATTATGATTCAACTCTGAATGTGTTGATCGTTAAGATTCAGTTTTCATGTCTGAAATGGGATCGTTGTTTGCTTCTGGTTAGAGATTTTTTGAATACACTGTAAAATCAAATATAGTCGTCTAGGATTTTATTTTGAACCAAATGTGTATTTTGCTTCTTTTTGGTTCTATGAGTGTGTAATACCTGCCAATTAAAATCCATGACGAAAACACCATTATAGATTGGATGTTAAGGTAGCAGGTGACCCCACAAATAAGTACTGCCACAAAGTTTAAGATTTACAGATTATACAACCGCATGCAAAGCAAAATTTTAAAAAAGTTTTTGAAAACTCCGCAGTTGTTTCGATAACTTGTTTGTACTATAATGGTTGTCAGTGATTTTAAACAGTTAATCTGAAAATAAATCGTAGCTTCTTTAGACGTTGAGTCATCTTTCTACAGGTTTTTAAAAAAAAAATTGCATTGGACTGACTGTTTGCCTCATTAAAATTTCTGCATTTTCAAACTTGAATTTTCGAATTTAAGACTTGTGCAAATGCGCCGCCACTAGTCTTTGGTTGAATATATATGTACAATAAGCACAGCATTAATCATAAAACCTCAGGATGGTCAGAAATACCGGATATGCAGTAAATATTGCAAAATAAATTCGGAGTGTTATCATTGACATTGTAAATCAATTATCTTTTTAGTGGAAGAATATAAAATATTTGCCAGATTAAACATGTAAATGCAATGTTCCCCAATCACCGAGGAAAATTAGCTATGGAAGTGGTTCCTCCCAAAATGGCAATCACTATAATGTGTACTTCTGGAAAGGCAATTAAAAACATTTTGCAGCAGTTTGTCTTCCGATACTTTTCCAAACCGCACATTTACTTGCATACAAATTCATTTTAGCCACCATTGAAAGTTAATCTTAAACCGTGATGGAACCAAGCTGGGTTTGCAGGAAAATGCTTTATATATGGAGGAATTTGGAACCAAAATATAAGGCCATTATCTTCTGTATGAAATAAACTTTATGTATAGGAAGTAAACGTTTGTCTCGAGCCTTTGATATAAACGATCTGTTTATCATTGAATTCTTGTGGGGTTTGTTTGTTTGTTTGTTTGTTTTTTTTATTTTTTTAAATTGTTAATGTTTCATTTATGTAGCAGTTAGCTTTTCACCTTTTTACAGATTACTTTTCTTCTATAGATATTTTCCTTTCTGTTCCCTTAGACTAAACGTATATTGTACTTTTTGGTCAGGATTAACAAGAAACAATTAAAACTCGTCCTTTGCTTGGATTTTATATTTAATGGTGGAAAGGAAATAGGACATCGTGCAAAGAAGTTATTTAATAATAACTTTGTTGACCTTAATGGTGCAACTGTAATTTGGAATCCTATATACACTAGAGGGGAAAAATATCAAAATTATAAACAAAAGCACATATAATAATTAAATGACTTTGTTTGTACGTGTCTTCCCAACGATCGCAGTATTGCTGGGGACACGGATAGCAGTGTTGCTGGTGACATGGATAGCAGTATTGCTGGGGACATGGACAACTCAGAACATGTTTTTATATCAAGCTTAAGAACAAAAAATAAATATAATTTTAAAGCAATCAATTCAAACTTTGACAAGGACATATAAATATTAACTCAGTCATGACTATATTTCAAGTTCTACATTACGCGTTTGCATGACATTCAAAATGTTATAAATTAACCTGGCTAGACCAAAGTACCTCGAACCAAACGAATCGCTCATGATCTATTGCTTTGCTTATCAACTGTATTTTCAGTTGTTTTATTTGTTTGTTTTTCCTTTTTTTTTTTTTTTTTTGTTTTGCTTTTTCCGTTTGTTTTTTTAAATAATTTTTTCGTACTTTTCAATGTACTGCAGTGTGGTCTTTGTCAGTGAGTCGGTAATATAATATCGCATGCTATGTATGTAAGTATAGAAAGCTAAAATTACTCCATAGCTATTGTTTTTATTTACCATTAATAAAATGTGACACTTATGACTTATTTCTTTCTTTTTCAATTTTGTGATAGGGGTTGGTACATTTCATATTGCCTCATTTACATAATAGGGGTTGGTACATTTTATATTGCCTCATTTACATAATAGGGGTTGGTACATTTCATATTGCCTCATTTACATAATGTAGAGACAGGAATTCGTCAGCTTGTCACTATCGCACTTGGAACAAATTGGCCCCGTGTAAAACAAATATTTATATTCATTCCTTTACCGAAATGGCATTACACCCCATCCTAGCACCTCATTTACATTTGATAGTGTGACGTTAAAGGATAACCCCTAGACATTAGCTTTCATTTTTATTTGACGTTTGTCTCTCTCGAAGGAAGGGCGGTTTTACATGGTCCACTTTATGCAACTAGTGACGTCTTTTAACAAAGTTTAAACAAGTACTATATTTTATAAACTCCAAATGTACATTGCATTGCGGTTATTTGCATCAATATACAATAAAGATTTCAAATGACTTCAGGAATTAATCATACTATTGCGTGTAATTAATATATCCTCATGGTTTTAGGTTTTCTGGTTCTACTGGCATAAAATGTATTTTAGTACTACTACTATTTTTACATTAGGAAAAAAGGAAAACAAATACTCTTTCTCTTGTGAGTTGCAGCTTATCAAGCGTGAATTAAGGTACCTTTCATTATTTAAGATACAAAATTAAGGGTTAGCGCAACTAAAGCAAAAGAAGTCAAATAAACATGTTCCTTCGCTCTTTGAAAGACCAAACAATTTTAAAATTGTCTTCTTGATGTGACGGTCAAATGATAAACTGCGCATTGAGTCCCAGAGCTAACGGACGAATCTGCCTAACTTGGACCGGCTGGCTCATCGAAAGAAACCGTTTCAAAATAGTGTTTACATGATTAAAATGTCCAGTTCAACCAGGAATCACTTTGAGATTCGAAATTATAAACAATTAAACGAAACATTCGACCACGTATTACGTGATTTCCGTGGAAGAGTCCAGTTGAAAGAATGCATGTTGTTCAAACTGTTATTGTTGTCCGACCAATCAGCATCTTACAAGTTACGTTTGTGGACAGAACGAACAAATCAAATTTGTAATCGTGGAAAGTTTATTTTGAAGTTTGTATTAAGTGTGTTTTCGTCTACTTTAAAATACCGCAGTGAAATATTGTTAGTACTGCCAACAATAAATACGTCCTTCTTCAATTTTCTGTAGCACTTAGAATTATAGTACATGCATACCATTGTAAACAGCTCCTTCGATACCCGGTAAATTGACACAAATCCGTTTGGTTTGTATGCCATTGGAAAGGACCTGATTAGGAACAGTGTTTTGTGGTGTAACTGTATTACGAACAACGGAGAATGACAATAAGAAATCACGGACACACACACGAAGAAAAGTATAGAAATAATAACTAATTACTTTTGAAAGAAAGCTTGTTTTTCTAACCTTACTTTTTCTTCTTTTGTTATATCATTCTGGGCTTGAATAGAGACGGACGTCCATGGAAAATAACTGGTAGTACTCTTTTAATGCATTAGGTATTATACCTTCTGGTAGTACTCTTTTAATGCATTAGGTATTATACATTCTGGTAGTACTCTTTTAATGCATTAGGTATTATACATTCTAACACAGAACAGTCTTGCTTGTACAGTTACATATCAATAATCCTTTGTTTATTTAATGAAATATTTTTTTCTCCAAGGACGCACAATTAAACCATAAAAACAGATTCCTCTACATTTAATAAAAAAAATGTATCCATAAATCAGCACCTGTATAATCTGGTATCTCCAGAATAGTACAAAGGTTCTATACTTTGCGAATGTTTCTTGTATTTTTCCACGCGATAACGCAACACCTTCGTGACTGTATAATCTTACTTGAAATCAACATCATCACTTATCACTTTGTTCACAATATACATGCGTTGCCTACTAATTTTCACATAAGTGTTGTGATCATCTGTGTGATGATGTAATTTTATCAACGAAAACTTAATTGTACAAGTCCCTTTAAATCTTTAAATCGCCTGTTAGTTTTAAAACCATTCAACGTTTCTCAAACGCACTTAGCTCAAATATCCCCATATAATTAGCATATTAATTTTTGAATTTGTTTTCTAAATATTCGAGAAATTAGATCGACCAAAGATGCATCAATAATTCATATTAGAATAATTGGTTTAAATTCCAGTGAAACTGCAACTGTTTCAGTTTAGTTTATAATCTTGCAAATCAAAACTATCAGGGAAAACTGTTATGCTAAAGCAACTATGTACAGATAAGTTGTTTCAAAGGAGTGCCAATTATGTTTTCTTTGTCATTCAGTTAGTGACAAAGAAATCATTCATGACAATTTAACCAGTTTGTCCTCGCTTCATCACCAAAACTATTAGACTGAACTACATATCAAAATTAGGCACTCGTAGAACTGGGTCTGAGTAAGATTCAAGTTCTTCGCTTCACGCCTTCAGCGTGGAATGGGAATGTTTGCATTCTGTAATTTGTAAAATCTTCAGAAAACTTTCATATCTGTGTTATAAACTTTTTCTGTCGATATAAATTATCGACCTGTTTAACCTGTAACTATTGCTCAAAATAAATAATCCTATGTTTACACAGTCTGCCCCTAGATAGTGCCCTCCCTATGATCTAACATGACCAAACCGTATTCGTTTTGACACAACTATGTTATTTAAGATGAAAATCTTCGCACTCATTCAGTAATGTACAAAACAAAAACGTTTATGATTGTCGCAGCATTAGTCAGTCTAAGTCTTGTACGGCAACAATACTTAATTGACATACATGGTTGTACGGCAATTTGTACTTAATTGGCATACAAGGTCTGAGTTCTCATTGCCTAGATACACAATGAAATGTTCATCTGAACCATTAATCATAAGAAAAGACTATTTTGCAAAAAAAAAATAAAAATAGCAGTATCAAGGAGCAATATATATATAGCTGTATCAAGGAGCAATTTACATATAGTTGTATCAAGGAGCAATATACATATTGTTGTATCAAGGAGCGATATACATATAGTAGTATCAAAGAGCGATATACCTATAGTTGTATCAAGGAGCAATATACATATAGTTGAATCAAGGAGCAATATACATATAGTTGTATCAAGGAGCAATATACATATAGTTGTATCAAGGAGCAATATACATATAGTTGTATCAAGGAGCAATATACATATAGTTGTATCAAGGATCAATTTACATATAGTAGTATCAAGGAGCAATATACATCTAGTTGTATCAAGGAGCAATATACATACATATTGTTGTATCAAGGAGCAATATACATATAGTTGTATCAAGGAGCAAAATATACATATAGCTGTATCAAGGAGTTTGGTTTCTGATCATGCTAAGTCCTCTGAAGAACAAGCTATTTTGGCAATAGTTCTTCGTTTAAACGAGGCTATTGTTGTCAACAAATATTTATGTGCACTTTTACTTGACCTTAAACAAGAAACCGTATCAATACTTTCAAACCAAGAATTATTTTAATCAGTTGTTTTTACTTGTGTATTTGCACACATTGTTGTCAGTAGTATACAGTTACTTAGATCATTTCTTAGTCATGGTCTCTGGTAGGTCTTTCTATCTATTTGTACAATTAAAGTTTTATTGAATGGTGTGACAAATTCTTTTAAACCGTATAATGTAGCGTAGTACAGAGACACAGGGTCCGAAAGACCGTCGTGGCTTTATGCAACAAATGGACCATACATACATACATACATACATACATACATACATACATACCTACCTAACTTTAGGTGGACAAAATCTTTTAATCTGGTCTACCACTGTGACCAGTGGTCATTAAAGGTAATACTGTACTTTGTATAGTCATGACAACTATGGAGTCAACAGACGTAGCGAATATGATCTTGAGTGTTCCTGATGTAACTAAATGTACAGATAATTTGATACGGAATACACCTCCTGGATTTAGACTAAAAATATTAAACCAATGTTTTCTTTAAAAATGCATGTATTGTTGCGAATGCTAATGGTAAATAAAATAAATTAAATATTTTTAAACAAAGAAAGAAATTATTTCATCACACCAAAATCTCTGTAGTGCAGCATTAGTTTGTGTCCTTCGTACTTTATCAATATTGGATTAGGGCTTTTATTGAAGTTTCAGAGTTTAATGAAACATTGCTGAATGACCAGTTGTCATGATTATATATATATATATATATATATATATATATATATATATATATATATATATATATATATATATATATATATATATATATATATATATATATATATATATATATATATATATATATATAATGAGAGACTTTAAAAATGAACTTATACTTGAATTATTCAGTGGTCTATTTTGCCAATTGTCTGTTGGAGGTAACTATTAGTTCTCATATTTCCCAAAGAATCTGAAAGAGGATTTTGTTCTTATTAAATGGTCTTATACATACCTTTAAATGGATAATTGATAAATTTTGGGAATTTGCGGTTCTAAATGACAAAGAACCCAAAACTAGTCCTCTCACCTAAGGCAATTTATTTATTTACAAAATGATAAAAAGCACGAAACCAGTCTGTAACCTGGATATCAAGGTCACAATGTCAATTGTATCGAAGTCCTCTCATAGCCAAATATATGCCCTAACATTTTCCTTGTCCATTGGGTGTGAACTATGCAGATAGTATTCTTTATGGCCAAAATAACAACCAATAAAGGTGAGTTTGCCATTTAATGTTTATCATCATAAAATAGATAAATTGACGAATATCGGTTTCCTTCTAAAAATTATCTGGTCGCTGGTGGCAATGGATTAACGGCACTCGTTTACTTTTGACTTCGTAAAGATTGGGTTTTATTCCGGAATCGTTCAAAGTGTTTGATTTGATATATAACTTACTGGTGTAATTTGCAAACAAGATATCCAACAACGAGCATGCAAGTCCTTTTGCGGAGTAAGCTTCTTGTTCTTACAATCAAACTATTCTTCGTTTAAAGTGGCTCTTGTTTGTTTCTTGCTTAAATCTTAGTAAACACATTACTTTATAATGCATGCTTACAGGAATATGAAGAGTTAACAACTCACATACTATATACTCTGGAATATGCCATAACCACATACATTGTTTGGCCATAATGTATATGGCTTTGCAATAAACAGCGTACAGAACTCACAAAATGCCTCAATGTTAGTACATACTCAAACTCAGCTTTTAAATGCACTCATGAACACTTATTTTGCCTAGGACAAGTTTTACAGTTCGGATGTGTTCAGTTAGATACGGTATTTTAATGTGTAAAGTTGAATTTTAAGGTTGGGATCTGTTCATTTGGATTCTACGTTTGATGTCGGAAGTTATTCATAACAATTAAACAGTTTGATGTCGTCGGAAGTAACTAGAGTCTGAGTTTGTACAGACGTTGAGGAGAATATGTGGCCAGGGAACGATTAAACAAACAAAAATTGAGCAAATATGAAGCAATGTGAAACTTAAATGGTATGAAAACGTGGCCAGGAGAAGATTAAACAAATAAACAAAAATTGTGCAGATACGAAGCAACGTGAAACTTAAATGGTACAAACTATCCTAGTGAAAAAAATAAGTGTAGCCAGACCTACCTGAAGAAGTAATGTCTTTGTCCGCTCCCCTAACAAATTATATGTAACGGGGTTGCTCATCTTCATCTAAATGAATTAAAACAGATAAAGTTGGCATACCTCGTACATTTTATGTAACAACCGTCACCAATACCTACCTAGGCAGATATCGATCATGATGAAAGTTATTTTTTAGTGTCTTGTGTAGGATGATTGCATGACTAAGTAAAATTCTTTGGTAGGGCGTCGAACACGGCAAAGCAAGCAAAAACATTTGGATGCATACAGAAACAACGTATTTGGTTCAACAAGGCGGTAACTATGTTCATCTGTGTGGAGTCATTAGGTACCTGACTTTTATCAACTCCATTTTATTGATTATCATCTCAATATGGAGTTTATTCAGAAATCAAAAAAGTGCCTATAAAATGGAAACCTGATCAAAGACCATACATATTCTTGTTACATTTATCAAAGTGTTTGCTGATTATTCTTTGCTCGTTAATTCTGCATCAAGAATAAGGAGTTATCGTAAATCTTGCTTTTAAAATAATTCATGTCAATCAAAGGTTTTCAATGAGTAAGCATTGAATGATTCATATCCATGAAAAGTGTTCATGGATTACACCAATGGAACACTTCATGGCCATGAAAAGTGTTCACGGATTACACCAATGGAACACTTCATGGTCATGAAAAGTGTTCGTAGAATACAGGTTGAAAGTTTCATGTCCATGCAAAATGTTCATAGAATAAAGGTTAAATGTTTCGTGTTCAAATGTCTGACCTCTTTAATGTGACTTTTAGCACTTCTCTCAAGCACTCTCAAAATCATCAGTTATTCCTCGACCTTGTTGTTTTGGAATAAATTTATGCATTATCATTTGTTAAATTAAAATGTAAAAATTGCTTCTATATTAAAGATGAAAATCTGACAAAATTAATTTTAATGATGTTGATGACAACAATTTTGTGGTAGATGTTGAAGATTATCACCTACGTTCTGACTTATCACCTACGTTCTGACTAACAAAGATGATACCACTTGGACTTAGTTATATAAGTTATATTTGTTGCATTTAGTACGTCATTTTACCAAACAAGATTTGTTTGTCTGGTATTGTTCAAAAGGCATGCATATCCTTGCATACGCATTCCATACTTATTGGTCCCGAATTCCATTCTTCTAATACTTAAAGATTTCCATGAGAGAAGTAAACAATTGTGCAGAGTTAATATGCCATTTTGTGGAAACTCGGCATCTGAGATTCACGTAACTAGTCGTAAAGAGCGAATAATAGCTATAATGCACAAGCTGTTACGTCATCAAGATTAAGGATCGTGTTTCACATGAGATGCTAGATATCATATCACATAAGATTCTAGATATCATATCGCATCAGATTCGATACATCATATCATATAGCATCCTAGATATCATAGCATGTTAGATTCTAGATATCATATCACCTAAGATTCTAGATATACTACGACGTAAGATTCCAGATGGCACATAGCATAAGATTCTTGATATGTCACAATAGATTCCATATATCATATCATGAAAAATTCTATATATCATATCACATAAGATTCTAGATATCATACCACATATGATTCTAGATATAATATCACGCAAGATTCTAGATATCATATCACATTAGATTCTAGATATCGTATCATATAAGATTCTAGATATCATATTGCATAACGTCAAACTGGTGGAGTGCTAAAATATTTTAGGATCAATATCTTTCTCACTTCCTAAATGATTCTAAAGACTCAGTTGCCTATTTCAGACTAATAGACCATCAAGGTGAAAATGTCCAGTTGGAAGTATTACAGGCAGACGCAGTTGCCTACTTCGGACTTATAGACCAACAAGATGAAAATGCCCAGTTGGAAGTATTACATGCAGACGCAGTTGCCTATTTCGGACTTACAGACCAACAAAGTGAAAATGCCCAGTTGGAAGTATTACAGGAGACGCAGTTGCCTATTTCAGACTTAAAGACCAATAAAGTGAAAATGCCCAGTTGGAAGTGTTTCAGGCAGACGCATTTGCCTATTTCATACTTATAGACTAACAAGTGAAATGCCCAGTTGGAAGTATTACATACTGTATAATATATTGAAGAACATTTGAAGACAAATACCTCCAGTTTCAAGTCTTTGAAACTAAGCTTGTGTTTTTAAACAAGTGTTTTATCTTCAAGTGGTGCGGTCAGTGGTATGATTGGTATTTTTTTTTTCTTAATCCTAGCGTGTAAGCAAATTGGCGCCTTTAAACACGTGGTTACTGTTCAACATGCGTTTAAAAGTCCCCCACCCTTCTCTCAAACACATTTTACCTGAACTCACGTAATAATTAATTGCACATACCTGGAGCCCAATTAGTTGCCAATCAATGGAATAAGGTTTAACCTACCTCTTTTGCAATGCCGTAATCTATGATTCACCTATGCCCTTCTTCGGGAAAAAATCTAAAACAGGACAGATTTCACATTCATGAAGATGAAAAGTCACGATGCCGCGAAACGCGTTATCGGGTCCGGAATTCTAGTGGGTTGTAGTTCCTGTCTGCAAGTTGTACAATAAAGACTCACGTTTTTCAAATATTTGGGAAGGTCACTCTAATATTTTATATACTTACCTCGCGTGAAAAATTTGAGTGAATTATGATATGGCTATCTTTTTTTTTATATCCAAAGCATAAATATAAATGCTAAATTATTACTTGTGCATACATACAGCGACAAATATAAATTTCCTAATACAACACAATTATAGATACTAATGTTATGTATAATTTGATAAGTACCTTGAAAGTACTGATACCATTCACCAAATTACGTCTATACACATGCTGATAGACACCATTCACCAAATTACTTCTATACAAATGCTGATAGACACCATTCACCAAATTACGTCTATACACATGCTGATAACGTGTTCGTGAGATATTGAAACTGACCATGTATTCCACAGAGTTCTTTCACAAATTACGTATTGTGAAAGCAAACTTTAATTTTATTCCTATGTTTATTGCACACATTTCTTTTATCAATCTTTTCAACTGTCAACTGCATGACAGGTGTATGAAATTCATCAACAATAAAGGTGTACGTACTGGAGAGGATTTTATTTCCACTGTAATCAATCATAAGGTATGGTTAAAATCAATAGACATTTG
The DNA here is from genome assembly GCA_016617855.1 of Megalonaias nervosa. Taxonomy (NCBI): domain Eukaryota; kingdom Metazoa; phylum Mollusca; class Bivalvia; order Unionida; family Unionidae; genus Megalonaias; species Megalonaias nervosa. The sequence goes on from JAECUM010041760.1 coordinate 13,174, forward strand.
ATAGATTCTGTGAAATTTTGGAAACAGATTCAAGGGTCCCATAAATAGGTTTAATGGATCAGTTATATTTAAATTAGGAATTTAACGTCAATGTGAATCTTTACAAGTCAAATGATTCAGTGGACTCACCTTGGCCTCTTAATATCAACAATACCTTATGGATGTATTTTAGCTTCTAAATAAAGGATGATCTGTATTTTTTCTCATCATATTTTATTTAATAATGTTCCGTATCATGTGTTGCTTCCTTATCATTAATGCAAGGAAAAGAAGAAATTACGTTACAATCATCGAAATTATTAAATTTTCACGTGGTGGAAGTCACATCTGAACTGAGAACTTCTTCGTTTTCAAATATTTGTTTCAAAATTTTTATTCTTCAGTGGTTACACAAATATGCCTTAAAGGCTTAAATTATACCATAAAAGTCAAGGGCCAGTTTTCATCTTATCGCAGTCTGACCGAACTCACATCTAGGGCAGTTATATATGCGCGTGCATATATATATATATATATATATATATATATATATATATATATATATAATCGCCTTGCAACACTATTTGTACCTATTGGGTAAAAACTGGGTGTATGTAATTTACTTATATTCTGAAAATTAAATAATCTGGTATAAGAGTTTTTCATTAGGTATTATCTGAGACGGGATTGGAATGTTTCCAAATTTATTGCCACGAAGACACGTCCTATACATTTGTTTATGATCAGCTTGTGCTGGCACTTATTAGTTTAGGTCCCAACCTCCCAACAAGGAAATTTATCACCTGGGGATCTTTTTCTCATAAAACGCACTACAAGAAAATTGATCACTTGCAGGTCTTTTTCTCATGAAACACCCCACAAGAAAATTGATCATTTGGTAGGTTTTTTTCTCATATACACCTTGCAAGGAAACTGTTTATATGGAGGTATTTTTCTGATAAAACGCCCTACAAGGAAATTGATCATTTGGAGGTCTTTTTCTCCTAAAATACCAATCGCTCGATACCTGACAAAAACATTATTTACTCTAACCAATCAAACTGAAACTATTCAAGCAAAATTCTATGACTACACTTGCACGTTCAACATACGCTCTGCTAAAGGGTAAAGCTACAATTCAACGACCAACGTACTCTCGTCTCTATGGTAAAGCCAAAAAAGATATCTGATAAGTTGAATTTAGTTGAGAACGTAATGCACAAAAAAGGCATTGGATATTTTCAAACAACCAAATTTGGATAATTTAAAAAATTTAGGAGTTTATGTCGGCAATATAGGTAGTAAGATTCCAAACATGAAAAAGAAATGCAAAGTTATTTTGTTGATTATATGTATGTACATGAGGTCACATTCTGTTGATTACATCTGTGTACATGAAATCACATTCTGATGACTCTGTGTGTGTATGTGTGCACTTGAAGTCACGTTCTGTTGATTACATTTCTGTATTTGAACTCACATTTTGTTGATCACATCTGGGTATTCGAGCTCATATTCTATTGATTCCGTTTGTTTACTTGAGTTCCAATTTGACTACATGTGTGTATCTGATCTCACATTTTGATGATTACGTTTTCGTATCTGTGCTCAAATTCTGTTGATTACATCTGTGTACATGAAGTCACATTATGTTGATTACATCTGTGAACATGAAGTCAAATTCTGTCTATTACATCTCTGTACTTGAGGTCAAATTCTGTTGATCACATCTGTGTACTTGAGGTCACATAATGTTGATTACATCTGTGTACATGAGGTCACATTCTGTCGATTATATCTGTGTACATGAGGTCACATTCTGTTCATTACATCTGTGTACATGAGGTCACATTCTGTTGATTACATCTGTGTACTTGAGGTCTCATAATGTTGATTACATCTGTACTTGAGGTCACATAATGTTGATTACATCTGTGTACTTGAGGGCACATAATGTTGATTACATCTGTGTACATGAAGTCACATTCTGTTGATTACATCTGTGTACATGAGGTCATCTTCTGTTGATTACATCTGTGTACATGAGGTCACATTCTGTTGATTACATCTGTGTACATGAGGTCACATTCTGTTGATTACATCTGTGTACGTGAGGTCACATTCTGTTGATTACATCTGTGTACATGAGGTCACATTCTGTTGATTACATCTGTGTACTTGAGGTCACATTCTGTTGATTACATCTATGTACACGAGGTCACATTCTGTTGATTATATATGTGTACTTGAGGTCACATTCTGTTGATTACATCTATGTACACGAGGTCACATTCTGTTGATTACATATGTGTACTTGAGGTCACATTCTGTTCATTACATCTATGTATCCGATCGGACATTCTGTCGATTACATTTACGATGCAGCTGGAAGTAAATTGTGCATACAAATTGAATGACCAAAGTGCATATCAGTAGAAGGGGCGGAAACATGTGATGGTGATGTACATGTCGTGTATCATAAATATTAGGTTAGATTGACTAACTTGTTTATCCAAACATCAAAATACTATATTGATATTAGTAAATCAAAACACTCTATTGATATTAGTACATCAAAACACTCTATTGATATTAGTACATCAAAACACCGTATTGATATTAGTACATCAAAATACTATATTGATATTAGTACAT
>JAECUM010041764.1:0-21710 GCA_016617855.1 Megalonaias nervosa
ATAGATAGATAGATAGATAGATAGATAGATAGATAGATAGATAGATAGATAGATAGATAGATATTGTTACGTATATGTAATTTAATTACTTGTGTGTTAGTTTTAAATTCTTATTTATTTTATTTTTATTTCATTACATGTTATTGTAATGATAACTTTGTTCACTGGATTTGACATTTTTCCAGAAAATTCAGTTCAGTTCTGTTAAACCAGATAAATACGCAGTTCGTAGAAACATTGTATCTTTTGGTGACCTAGATTTCAGGGCCATTTTCCGATCTGTTGTAAACAACTTTTTTTACTTTTTTTATTATTGAATCTTATAGTGAGATTCGTTCAGTACAATCAAATTCGTCCATGGTGGACGTGACAGTTGACATGTGTTACTACGTTTCTCGAAAGAAGGTGACCACGTGACCTAATCTCGTGGTTCTTTTTGCGTTGTAGTTAGAGTTAAAGTGATGTTTCAATAGTGTTTTTAGTCAGTTGTAAATCATACCTTCGGGCTCAAAGGTATTGTTTTTGTTGTTGCCAGTTTAAATTGAGTTTTCATTTAAAAATAATTTATATTCCCTGGAGGCTTTATATAGTGTTCATCATAATTCTTGGACAAAGACATTTACTGAAAATTATTCGGAATTCTAAGGCCGGAATATTATTTTTAGTGATTCAACAAGGAACTGTTGACACGACAACAGAGAACAGGTTATAGAAGACGTCATCGCCAACCATCTTGGAACTTCATCGAGATTCGAACTTTGATTCAATTAGAACTTTTTAGTGATAGGACTTAAATTTTTAAATTCTAGGATTAATTTTTGCGTTAGATTGATAAACCGTAAGTCCTTTTTCATATTTTTACATTGTTTTCTAGGAAAATAAATTAGAGAGAGAGAGAGAGAGAATCACACACGGACAGACAGAGACAGACACACACAGACACAGACAGAGATAGATACACACAGACACATACGCAGACAGAGACAGACACAGACACAAACACACAGACATACAAACACACATACAAACATACATACACAGACACACACACAGACACACACAGACACACTGAGCAATATATATTGAATTCCGTATAAACTCCCTTCACCGTTTCTAATTTTAAAAGATATCCGTTACACTAGTTATAATTTCTGATCCAACAAGGCCGTTTTAGTTATGCTAGAGATAGCATATTAAAAGTTAGCAGACTATATGATGCTTTATCTGGAAATGAAAAATTGAAATGAATTAAGTTTTTGGTGCAAGTGACCTTAGAGTAAATTGTTGAAAACTACCTTTTATTTTCAAGTACAAGATTCCGTTCAGGAACCAAATGAACACCCGTTTGCTTTATCATCCTATGCAATAGACCAGAGACTGATGCCAAGAGATATTCCACTTATCCTTCAAGTAGCATTGTCCATGACATAGCAAATCTTCCGGGACAAAGGTGAGGAGGAATAAAATCGGCGATTTTCCTAAGGACACAAAATAGGATGCAATAACAGCAAATTAGCTCAATCTAGTGATTACTTCAGTACAGACATTTTAGAAACGTACGGTATTTGGAGAAACCTAATATAAAGGATAAAATGCCTCTAGAAGTTAAATACCTCAATGTGGAACATCACTGATTCGCATAAACCGAAACAACAACCTAAATACGATATAACAAATTATTGTATGTAATGCAAATGTTATAGTCATCGGACACTATGAAGTTCTCACGGATACGGATACGATACATGTTTTATTGATTTTTGGATTCACTAATCAAAGAAAAGCTTCATTTGGAACATATCGTTTCAAACGATAGCATTCCTTGCATGAATTGCAAAGCCAATTTTACTACGTTGCAAAAATAATGTATGTATGTATGTATGTACGTACGTACTTACGTACGTATGTGTGTGTATGTATGTATGTATGTATGTATGTATGTATGCATGCAAATAAGTGTATGTATGTACGTATGCATGTATGTATGTATACAAATGTGTATGTATAAGTGTGTGTATGTATGTATGATGTATGTATTTAAATATGTATATATATGTATGTATGTGTGTCCATGTATGTGTGTATGTATGTGTGTACGTGTGTGTATGTTTGTGTGTATGTATGTGTGTATGTATGTATGTGTGTATGTATGTATGCATGCAAATATGTGTATGTATGTACGGATGTATGTATGTATGTATACAAATGTGTATGTATATGTGTGTATGTATGTATGCATGTATGTAAATATGTATATATATATGTATGTGTGTGTGTGTCTATGTGTGTATGTGTGTATATATGTATTTGTGTGTACGTATGTGTGTATGTGTGTGTATGTTTGTATGTATGTATGTTTGTATGTATGTGTGTATGTCTGTATGAATGTATATGTGTATGTATGTGTGTATGTATGTATGTATCTTTGTATGTATGTATGCATGTATGTATGTATGTATGTATGCATGAATGTTTGTATGTGTGCATGTGTATGTATGTGTATGTTAGTGTGTATGTATGTGTGCATGTGTATGTGTGTATGTGCGTATGTGTTTATGTATGTGTGCATGTATGTGTCTGTATGTTTGGTGTGTATGTTTGTGTATGTATGTGTGTATATATGTCTGTGTCTATGAATGTGTGTGTACATGTGTGTATGTATGTGTGTGTATGTATGTGTTTGTCTATATATGTGTGTGTACATGTGTGTATGTACGTGTGTGTATAATGTGTCTATGTATTTGTGTGTGTACATGTATGTATGTTCGTGTGTGTATACATGTGTCTATGTGTGTGCACATATGTGTATGTATGTATATATGTTTATATATATATATGTGTGTGTGTGTGTGTGTGTGTGTGTGTGTGTGTGTGTGTGTGTACATATATGTATATATACATATGTATCCTGCTTGTGAAGTTACCAGATATGGACCAAAAGCAAAGTTGGCCTCAGAAAAACTGACCAATATACGTGTCAGCTAAAGGAATAATTTTCCGATCAACGCCACTGCCAAGGCTGATTTTACTATTGTTCTGGTAACTTCACAAGCAGGATGCAAATCAATAATTTCACTCCCAACAGGATCAACTATTGATCCAATCAAGGCTAATCGGCTGCTAGATTATAAGCCACGGCCTTATCTCCAGCTAGGTATATAACTAGTGATAAATGGATACCTTCTCTAGGTAACGAAGTAACTTCTATAACAGTCATCGGCCCTAAAACTAAGTCTGATGTGAAATTGACATAATGGAGATGATTGACATAATGGAGATGAACATTAACAAAGCCACAGTCTTCTCCCTGAATAAAAACACGTTCGCTAGAAGATGACTTCTCAGAGGTAAAGTACATGTTAACAAAAGACTAAGAAAATCCTGTTCCCTTTAATATTTTAATAAGGATAGACTTCCCAGAATCACAAATACGTGATATAGAACCTTCCGATATGAATGGTTCACACGTCTCCAAAGTATAATCAGACGACAGTTTGTCTGACCGAATAAAGGTATTACTTTAAATAGCAGACTCTGACCGTGACCTCTTTTTGAATAAGAACTTTTATAATACCTCTGTCTTTTCTCTGATCCTTTCTTTTCAAACTGTAGCAATCCGAAATGATGTTTCCTTTCTTTTTACAATAAATGTACGTACGAAGAGATACTGAGTTTTGATCAATCTTGTCAGATGTTTGATTTATAACAGTTTTCCCAGATTGAGATTTGGACGTTCTCATACGAGACTGAGATTTGTTTACTAAAACGCTTCTGAGAGGAAGGCATACCGACAAATGAATTTGTGTGAGTCAAGGAGTAATCATCAGGTGTGCGCGCACCATCTTCCATCGTTTCCATCTATTGTTTATCAAGCTCATCAAGACGTAGAACATATTTACATTCTTGAACTCTTCAACTAATATGAGTTCTCTGAGGTGATCGTTATTAACATTCTTGGCTGAGAACCACCTATACAATCATTGTTCTTTTTTCATGGCAATGCGACATGGGGTTTGTCGAGTTTCTTTTCTACAATTCCTAAATTTTGTCGATATGCCTCAGTGGTACCAACTCATAACCCTTTAAGATATATTCCTTAACCACAACATAATCTACACTCTGCTACCCTGACATTTAAGAGTAGAATTCACGAGCTTTGCAAATAGAAAATACACTTTATAATAATAAAATCCAACAATCTCTTGGCATTTAAAGTTTACAACAATTTTCGCAAAGTGAGGAAAGTACTTATGTACTTCTTTTTCCAGAAAATGGGATATTAACCTAATATTTCTGGTATTCTCGTATCATCAAAAACTTGTGTGTAAAGGGGTAGAGACTATTTCTCCAGCCAGTTCTAATTATTTTAATCTATACTGCATTTCCACCTCTCCCCCCCCCCACTTCTCTCTGCACTTGTCTGTTCTTGTCTCTCTCTCTCTCCATCTGTCTCCTCTTCTTTTCCTCTATAAATCTGCATTTATTTCTCTTCTCTCGCTGCTCTCCTCATCAGAATTTGCTTTTGTCTCTTCTTTTCCACTCCCTATATTTGCATTTCCATAATTTCCTTCTGAAGCAGAATATTTCTTAATTCCATGTCCATATGATTTTTTGTTAGCTATAATGACTTTAACTTCCTATCAAAGCATTAATATTGATAATATCCTTTCCCAACAATACTGAATCAAACTATTGTTTATTATTTGCTTGTTAAAAATGTTTTGCTTCACAAAGATTATAAAGTCTACCAAGTTCAAGAAGCTCATACTTTTTCAAAACCTGAATATCAGTATATGAGATACTAAATAACTGTCTAATCAATTCGTTTGCTTTTAAACCTTTCTGTTATTATCGATCTGCCATGTGGTTCTTGTAATATTACGAAATCGATCTCTCTCACTGCCACTATAATCATTAACCAATACGTTATCCTCAATTTCCTTGCTCAATGAAATAATGCCTTTCAAATTGTTATCACCTAATGTTTTATGCATTTGAGTGGCGACTCATTTTGCACATAATCTCCATTACCTGCGTCAGTTTTGCCTAATGGTTCCGGGAGATTGGTAGTACTAATATTGTTCACGTTTATGACAATGCTTGATTTATGGCACTCCTTAATTGTTTTGTTAAGCGCAGCGTAGTTTTCAGATTGATCTGTCTCAATGTTGAAAACGAAACCAAAGTGATTTGGACCTCTAAGAGATGTCTGCCCCATCTACCTAGAAGTACCAAATGCATTTTATCGCATCTTATTACTTTACATTGAAAACAAATATTACAGGCATTTTGAGAAAATACAATTTTACATCTTCATCTTTGATGCTGCTATTCAACCTGATGATTACATTCTGTAATTGCTTGCAATGACTATTAACGTCGTGAAAAACATTTTCAACAGGAAAAGAGTCTAGTAAACAGCAATAATAACCACTGGAGTTATTGTCAGTATTGTGGATTTAGTTCAGGAAAATGACTTTGTACCTCTGAAAACCTGAAAACTACATCAGAAGAAACCAATAAACATTTATTTGTCTATTGAATTCAAACAACCGTGGGTTTGTTTTCAGTGATATACACTGTTCAATTGTATCTATGAGTCATTTAATCGATTGAATTGTGTTACAAGCATTTAATATCAAGTAGTTTCTTTGTTGCTTGTATTTACAGATATTCCCTATTGTATTTTCCATGTGCTTTCGGAGGTTTTAATAACTGAAACAGTCCTTGTTTTGTCCCTTTTTTTTTGTTAGTGATGTAGTAAAATATATTAGTTTTGATCTAAGTGGAAATGTTGTAATACGCAGGAACACAATATGCTGTTGTTAGGTAAATCGATAGTTAGACATTCATGTTGTCGACTGTAATATAGCTCTACATTTTAAACGAGCAATAAACGCAATCAAAATTCTAATTGTTCAACAGTTTTGTGTTTTTCTTTTCATCTTGTGTGTTGCTGTAAATGTATGTCGGAGATTTTTTGTCCATGTACTGAAGGCAGTCCGTATTTTTTCCTGGGTGCCCTTTTCCCACCTCATCTCTTTCTTTTTAACATTTATTTGAAATCAGAGTATGTTTTCCTCTATTGCTTGCCTACGAATCACGAATATAATACGGGTAGTCCCACGCCTAAAACGCTTAAATCAATGGAGAGTGAGTGGGATTCTTCGATCGGTCGCTAGAATGAAGAATGAAGGCTGTTACATTAATCAGCGAGATCTTGTCGACGTTACACAAATGTAAGGAAAGTGTTGAATATTGTTTCTCTGTAATACTGCAATGTCCGTACTTGACTAGAAAAATATATGAAATCAGAGTTACAAACCTGTTTCTTTTTCTCATGTTTGGAATGGTATATTTGATGTATTAGTCAGTCCAATTTGCCTCACCTACGCGGCGACTGTTTCCTGTTCGATTGATCATCGCAAGATATTCTCCTCTAAGTGGCGTCGAATTGACAGAAATATATTAAAGGTTAGGACATATCTCCTGATTTTTGTTATATGCTATATACCAGTTTGATAACTAATAAATATGGCTGTCTTGTGATACTTGTAGTGCATTCTCCGTACATTTGTGTGGATATCCATATCCCATCCATAGATTCAATGTTGCATCACTTCTTCACTAATTATTTAAGACTCTTCCCGACTAGCGACCAAAGTTTAGCTTTCAGCACACATTTTCAGATTTTAATCGAAAGTGAAGCACTTCACACAATGAAGAAGTGTACTGTTAGAAGCGTCCGAGGGCCCTTTAAAGCAGATCATTTATTTATCGCTATTCATAATCAAATGTTTTGTGTTATATTATACAATATATTCAACATGGTCTTTTAGTATCTGGGGTCTTGTCAAAAATCATTTTAAAGGTGTTTCTATTTTTGTTAAAGGTGCAATATTGAATAATGTATCAACTTTATTAGTGTTAAATTGATAAATCGTTCTTACACTAATGCACCTTTCAAAAGATTCTGCTCAGGTGTTTTAAGAAAAAAATTGTTTGCAGTGGTTTGTTTATATTTTAATGGACGGTATCAACTTCTGATTGCAGATTTACATAATTTCTAAAAAATTGAAGGGAATTTTGTGTACCAGAATGATTCAACTCAGATTTCGTCACAGCGATTTGTGTAGAAAGTTTACAGATATTATTTTTAAAAAAGGCAGCGATGTTTGCTGGCAGCAGCAGTATGTTTACAAGTTAAAAAAGCCTTTATGCCCGGGTATTTTCTGTCATATTCAGTAAAATATGGTTCACTACTTTGTGAGAGGACGTAGGCAGTATTTAACAGCGAAACGATACCATTTGTATAAATCTTTGAAAGGATTTTATGCTAGAAAGTTGTTCACAATCTGTGAAGCGGTTATTTCAGTAAACGTTGTTTATATGTTTCGATTTTTAAGTAATGGTGACAATGTCTGATGGCGGATCAATATCATTTTCCGATCTAAAAAGTCCGTTATGTAACAATGTTCCTTCTTTCCATATGGTTGAATTTCCTCCAGCAGTTTTGGGGAAAAAGTCGTTTCACAATATTTGCTTTTTATAGTAATGGTTATTGTATTTGAGGCTGGATCGGCAGGTTCTGTAGAAAAGCAAATTAGAGGACTTAAGGCCAGGATGCGTTCTGTAAAATTTGGTCAAATTCTGTTTGACAGTTTTAAAGAAACTTTTTAAAGGTTTCTCTATCTTTAATAGTGACGGATCCGTATCATTTGAGCAGAATTCAAACGCTTTTAAGCTAAAACCATCAATATTTAGCTTATTTTCACATCGTTCTTAAAACAAGTAACACAAATAAATATATAACCTCTCACCATAAAAGTACGTACTTAAAATATCAAACGGTGAGATTGGTCGGATATAGAACTCACTTACATACGAAGCATTTCAACGCAAGGTTGAACAATTTTAAATCAAATATATCATACAAACAAAATGACAAATAATGTGTTGTACAGTTACAAGCACAAGAAAGTCTCGAGGTTCACAAGCATTACAAGTTTATTTTATAAAAGTTTATTGGTTAAATTGTCATGTTCATGCTCATATATTTACTTGAATAAGGTTGTGAACAATCATTAAAAGCCACACTTTTGCATAATACGTATAATTTGTATCGTACAGAATTGTCCCTTGTGTCGTATGTAGCCAAATCAAACTTATTCTTTAGACAATACGTTAGTTATTGATTCATTAAACAAGACCTTTAACTACATATAATTTGTCTAAAAATTTGAGAAAAAGTTGGATTACATTCTAAGCCTCGTTTGAAAAACAATTTCAATACATTTCTGCTGCTAACGTAGTATAGTTTATGGTCTGAATCCATTGTATGTTGACATAGTAGAAAGAAAAACATTTACACTTCAACAATTTTCAATACAGATATTAGCAATTCGTGTTGTTGTTTTTATCTGTTTGCATGTGCGCAACCGGAACCGGATGAAGTCCACATATCCTACAGCCACTTGTTGTAAGCGATATCTGAGACACTGCTGCAGGTCAGCATGGGGGTGCTGCAAAGACAAAATAAGTTTTAGGACATATTAACAAGAATATTTTGTATAGGAATGCGGAACAAAAGTACCTTCTGTAGCAAGGTGTTACAGAGATCTTGTTCACATATATATGTGGTCTAAATTGAAGAAACTTTACCACTTTTTATTGATTTCTCTATCCTTTATATGTATATTGGAGGATAAAGGGTATTATCGTACTGGATGAATAATTTTCAATAGTCCTCTTCTGATATTCGAACCCAATTCATCGAATTACGGCACCAGTCTACTTGTCTGCAGGAACAAGCCCCAATACGCTCTCGACTAAGCCGGCATCCCCAAGAAAGAATGAAATAGTCGTGGATATATACATTTGTTGAGCTGCAGACACCTATTCATGACGAGATAGTTTTTAACTCTCATATAATTACAGTCATTCCAGATTCCTCTGATAGAAATCAAAGCATATAGACGTTAATACAGACAGTTACAAATATACACCAGTCAAAGTAGAGAGTGCATTCTATTGATCTTTGGATCCTGCAGGAGGGAGCGTAATAATACTAATTGAAATTACATATGGAGAAAGAATATTTTCATACAGGATAGATAATTTCAATTCATCCACTACTGAGAGTCAAACGTGGATCCGCAGGTCACAGCGGACATCACCTTGCCTGTACGCACCAACCTTCTACCCTCTCGACTAAGAGCACATACCCCAAAAAAGAGTTGAAAACATTCGTGAAAATAGACATTCGTGCGTAGCAGATACATGTGCATGGCAAACCAGTATGTACGTCTCATCCAGGTAAACGGTCACTCTGGATTCCACTAACAGAATTCAACACATATTGAGACTAGCACAGAATCTTATAAATACACATGGAAGTGGAAAGTGCTCTCCCCAAATCTTACAGAAGGATGCGTGATAATGTGTGTGTGTGTGTGTGTGTGTGTGTGTGTGTGTGTGTGTGTGTGCTGATTTGCTGTTGCACATCATTCGATCAATTTATCAGCATATAAAGACTTAACAGTAAGACAAGACTGAAGGACTATGTAGAGTAGATAGCAAGAATTTGTAATTTAGCTAAGGTTTTAAGTCATATCTATTTATTTGCCAACATTCAAGTTGGAAAATGAATATAGTTTAGTTAGAAAATACTACGAGATCATGTGTCTGAGTTTTTGGCATCACTGCGATTTCTATTCCATTTTGGAAATGAATAAATCTATGGGAATGTTAAATATATACCCGTTTTTGACTAAGGCTCTTGACGGGATGGAAGCGATTCCAGTATTTCGGCAGATGACCTTTGCTAGGGTTGTTTGTCGTATCTCATCTAATTGCGCTAGAAGAAAGAAATTTAAAAAGGTTGAGTGCCGTATGGATTTAGCGAAATGAAAGAAAATTAATTAGACAGGTAGCTAATATCGAAAAGACCTAGAGCAAACTAGCACTATAATTAGTTTCTTAACAATAAACCGTGAACGTTTTAAGTCACAGAACTAAGATGACATGGAAGTGATTAAATACGACGCTGCAAATCATTACTTCAGTTTAACCTTTCTCTTTCCGACTAAATTAGACAAGAAGTCATGTACCAGCCTCGAAAACATATCTCGATATTTAAATCCGCCGATGTATCGAAATGTTTACATCATTCGCTTTTGTAAATTGTTCTTGATGTGCTCCCACTTAATATTGTGTTTGCAAATTAAGTTCTGAATAAATAGTGCATACCATTCACTGAAGGTTTGATGTTTGGTACATGAACATTTCACAATACATCAGCATATTCTTTCAGCTAAGCTTACATCAAAGTTTTGATATTGCTTCTATTTAAATCTTGATGCCTATCGTACCTTTCAAACGTTCTTTTGCAAGCAGATGGTTACATCCAGTTTCTGAAGATTAAGTTCCACTTTAAAAAAATAGATCAAATTAAAGTAACAACAGAACCAAGGAGACAGGTTTGTAAATACTCTTTACGTCTCTGCCAAGTCATATTAGGAACTTATTAATATCTCGGCCATTTGTCTTGCAGAAGTTCTGACCATTTTGTCATCCACAATAATGCTTATATATATATATATATATATATATATATATATATATATATATATATATATATATATATATATATATATTTCTAGTAAATAAGATGTCTCTTTTTACAAATATCCTCGTGAAGAAACGTCATCAAGGGCAAGACCATGCAATCCAGATCATGTGCTGCTAATGAAAATAGCAGATCAGTTGTAGCGAGTTTAATTTGTTAATGAAGATATTGCGAATGTTAATGGAAAAAGTTGCACATCGAAGGCCAACGGACCAATCTATTCTACTCTTTCTTTCCAAATTCCATATTTATTTGGTACTCTGTTTGAACTTTTAAAGTAATAAGCGCCTGTGACATACAAAATTAATGTCTTCAGAAGGTTTTACCTACCAAGGGTGAATGCTTGGCTCCCTGAGTTTTCATAGTAGTATCTATCTCCCTTTTTCAAGGCTTCAAATTGCTTGGCAATTATACAGGCAAACGTTGGCCCAATCTTGCCTCCAGGAACAGGTGTCTCAGAAACTCCCGCAGAGAACAGGTCGATATCTGAAGAGTTTCTAGAAAGAGAAATTACAAATAATATAAACTCAGATTTTATTTTACTGCCATTCGAGTTTTCAATGCTCACGTGTCTCTTGAACAAACTATAAACATGCATACTGTGCAGGCTTGTGACCACAAAGAAAGTGAATACAATTCGCTCAGTTTCCTGTAACCACTGATTGCTTGTGGATTAGAGGATTGCGTGAGATATGTCAACTCTGATAGCGGTTGTTATGGGCCTGAGTGTAAGTATCGAAGATTTGCTGTAGTTGCAAGTTTTTATATGGTTCTATATGAAAATTGAATTCCGATATTTCCAACAACAGCAACAACAACAATCTCTATTCTCATACACCTACACGACTGCAAGTAAACAGCAAAAGTTACTTTTTACTTTTCTTTGATTCTGTCTCCCAAAAAAATGGTGTTCAAGCGTGGATCACTTACACTCGAGATTTCTGATGCTAATCCAAGAGAAATACACAGCATTATTTTGGATGCAGAAATATAAGAATGTTCCATCTGAAAAATAGCATTGCAAGAACCCGAATTTGTACGGGATATTAAAGATTACTTCAGTTTCGAAATTTCATTATTGCGACCGTCGCAAAGCAAACTATGGTATCTCGAATAAATAATATAGTCATATAATAACGTACAAGTTAATCGTGATCTTGCAAGTAAATAAAATGTAGCAAAAGAGTCTTAAAAATCCGACCAATTTTCTTTATTTTAATGCAAATATTATTTAAGTTATAAAACTGACTGACTGGTAGAGAGCATTGAGTGCAGTCCAGACGGTCTGATCGTGGGCCAAGCCTTTGACGTTACACGTGTCTTTCATCAGCTGATAAAACGGAATGCCGTGATCCCTTCCTCTCTGTATGTTTGTGGCCGCCAGGTCGTCACCAAATCCTGGCTGACGTTCAAACAAATGGCTGGTAAGCTGGTCACTTAGACGCTCGTCAACCTGAAAAAGTATAATTTGTATTATTCAAACCTGAAATAGATTGTTTTTGTATATATGTAAATAGGAAAGTTAAGTAGCATAATTAAGTAACCAGTTTCTATGTATTAGAAACTACTCATGACATAGACAAGTGCCTGGTCAGGCACGGAAACCGTATGTTTCGCATTCAGAAAAATGACAAGCAATAAAAGTTGAAAAAGATGTTCCCATTTTAAAACATCTTAATATTATGACTGTTTGTCTGTTTGTATGTTAATTGCTTAAAACAAAATATACAAAAACCCATCTTATCTAAAGGACAAGCTTTGCTAAAAGAATAACGTAACCCTTGACTAAATTAGGTGCAGCTGACAAATGAACAAATGTTAAAAAACGAAATGATGTTTAATGGGATGTTTTATATTTTATTTAATTAAAGGGAAAATATGGGCACAATATCATTCAGATCATGTTTGTTCCGCTTGTTAGTGAGCATACGATTATTATGCGTCATTCTAGTTTAACACCATTAAATACTTCATACTTGGATATGGTAAGTAGAATACATAAAAGACCAATTAAAGCCGTTATAGGTGGCTTTAATACCTACCAGAATAATTTAAAGGAAAAATGAACTTGAAACTTATTAGAAAGATTCCCACCTTTTGAGAATATGAATCTGTGAGACCCTTGGTTATGCTATCAACTCCTCCAGCCGTATCGTATAGAATAGCAGGGTTGAGAAAGACATCTTTTAAATTGCGTGCTCCGTTGTTGTATTTTAGCGAATCGTGGATCATACTATGGCCAAATCTGAAAGCGGCAGTAGCAAATTCATTCTTAATGGCTGCGTTTGAAGTGCTGTCGTACCCGTTGAAGTACCCCTTTGTGAGAGATTTCAGGCCATAAGAATTCATGGTGGCCTGGCCGAGAATTTCAGGAAGGTACTCGTTGTAGGTGATGTGCTGAAGCATGGCGCCGACGATCCTTCTGGCTTCATCGTAGAGAAGCTGGTCCGACCAACTGCTGTTTAGAGCAGCAAGTCCTGCAGCAATTCTATTGTGTTCCCTCATGAAAATTGTATGCAGTGATATAAGAGCCGGTTGCTGATTCACACGATCGTCCCCTAAAATACAGATGTTATGCTTGAGTCATCAACCTAAAATGTTTTCTTCTTCAAGATCAAGCAGTCATATTTTAAGACATTATGTCGAATTTATGATATCTTAAGAAATATTTAGTAATGTAGTGAAATGGGAATATCCATCTGAGAACTACTAACACACTCAAACTAAAAACCATAAAGATATGCAGATGAAAATAGATTTTTTTACCCGCTCGGAAACACTGGACGTTTGGATCGTTGTTGGGCAGCATACAATTGTTTCTGTTGAATGGGTCCTTTGGCAGCAAATTTGGAATGTTTGGATCCCCTCCTGTTTGAAGCTTACCTACACATGAACAAATATTACAATCATCTTCAGGAGTTACGTGCAATATAATTAACATTTTCAGAGAAGGTTGCAATTTTAAACTTCCAGTAACACTTGTTGTAGTAATCGCGCTCCCTCCCGCTTTTTGTACCCCGTACTCATTTTTAAAAGGAGAATCATCTAGGATATTAAAAATGCACAAAACGTAGTCATTGCATTCACTAATTTATAATCTCAAACGTGAGTGTCGCCAGGTGTACCCTAGTATTGTCATCTTAATCAAAGACGGTGAACTACATCACATCTGTTACCTGAAAACATAGACTCGCCCATGTATATATGACAACTGTGTTGCTAAAAACTCATACTTGATTCAAAACAGCAGCAAGTTGACAGTGTTTTGGACCACCTGGCGACAATCAGGTTGAAAATTATAAACTGATGAATGAAAGGGGCGAAGTTTCTTCTATTTTTTATATCCTTGATGCCTTTTGATTTTAAAATCGATAGCTGGGTTCGAAGAAGCATGAGCGTGTGCGAATAATATAGTACATCGTATAATCGTAAACATTACAATTAAAAAACAACAAAAAATATAATTTCTTCTTGAATGGTCAAGCTAGCATTCCTATATAAGGCCACTCAGTCTGTAAAAGTTTCATAAACTAATATCAGTTTAATCTGAAAAAGATTTAAATGGAAAATTCCTAAACGATAACAATATCAATAATCTGCTTACAGCTCTTGATTAGAGCCGGTTTAATTTTCTATAGACAGCTCTAGATCTCCACCAATCTGATAACATACTAAAGACAACTCTATATTACAGCCGGTGTAATAATAATCTATAGAAAGCTGTAGATAATAGCTGGTTTAATAGCAGTCGATAGACAGCTCTAGATTACAGTCGGTTTAATAACCCTGTGAATATAGTATTCAATTGCTGTTTACACTTACAATTATTTTACTCGGCGGTGGTATTTTTCGACATTGAAAATAAGACAAATGAAACAAAGCGTTTATAAATAAAAGTCTAGTGCTCTATTCTTGTTCGTGCGTCGCATGATTCTGCTAATGACAGACTTAACATGGAATGTGTGTGTGTGTGCGCGCGCGTGTGTGTGTGTATGATTTGGATTTTTTACGTAACCTTAACAATTTTTTAGTCATATTGCTACAATGACTGCAGTGTGGCAGTTTATGGTGTTGTCTAGAACTTGGGTCCTCATGCCGCAGACATGTAACATGATGTCCCATCTAGTCACATTATTCTGACACCAGATCGACCAGTCCTAACACTAACCTCTTCATGCTGAGCGCCTAGCGAGGTAGCTGTTAGTACCATTTTTATAAGTCTCTGGTATGACTCGGCCGGGGTTCGAACCCATGGCTCCCTGCATCAGAGGCGGACTCTCTAACCACTAGGCCACCGGAGCGGCCTCTTTGCATTGAGAAAAGACGTATGAAACAAGTTATTTGTAACTGAAAGTGTAATATTGGATGAAATTATTATTATTATTATTATTATTATTATTATTAGTAGTAGTAGTAGTAGTAGTAGTAGTAGTATTTACCTCCAACGAATTCTCTTAGGGAATAGCTTGTCTGTGCGTCCGATCCGTAGATTTGGGACCCGTCGATATAATGAGTATTTTGGTTCAATTGCTGTCTTTGTCCTATGTAAAAAGAATACTAATGTAAAAAATATGAAGGACAGCATTACCTCAGTAATGGCAGTCATATTATAGGCTTTTCTCTATTTTATTTTCTTGTTTAATCATCGGTTTTAATATCTGAACTCTGATAATAACAGTGATGATGTTTTGATTGAAACTAGTTTTGTTCATGGTATAGCAATTAACAATCCCATTACCCACCCACCCACATGGTTATGAGAATATAAAAGTGCAATGAGGCAACAAAGTGATGGTCGGCCTAGATTTGTCTTCCTCCACTGGTTTTGCCAATTCGCATAGTCTGCTGGAAACATTTTCCAGTCCTCTTGAATAAAAAATATCTGAAAAGTGAGCATTGTAGATATTTATGCATTTACTGTGGTTTGTACCCTCTTTAGCGCGCGCGTGCGTGTGTGTGTGTGTGTGTGTGTGTGTGTGTGTGTGTGTGTGTGTGAGAGAGAGAGAGAGAGAGAGAGAGAGTCTGTGTGTGCGTGTGTGTGCGTGTGTGACAAACACTTGCTAAAGTTAAGAATTATAATTTGTGATGGTTGAGTCTAAACAGTGACCTACCCAAAGTGCAATCAAGTTTTGGGGTAGAAATAGCCCTGACGAGGTTCATACAAGTCCTGCCAAACTGTGAATAATAGGGATCATCTGTAGGGATCTCCATAGGAAAGCAAGGATCCCCACTAGAAATAGTTAAAAAAAATAAAAAAATAAACAAATGCAATAGGAATTATGTAAGACGCAAAAAGGCATTTTGTAAAGACATATTACATAGACATTCTGAATAGGCATTTTGAATAGACACGGTTCGAAAGCAATGTAACGTACTTGCGATACTCTATTCTCCCATAACTACTACGAAATGATACATGATTTGTGACTTTTTGATTTATTGGTTTTAACGCCATGTTCAGCAAATAATAGCCCATACATGGCGGACATTATATTTGCCAAAGAAAGAGCCTGGAATGGCACCGCGAAGAACCATCTACCAGCTACTGGCAAGTTTTTTCACATACCTGCATTGGTCGAGCCAAGGCTCGAACGCACGCTGACAGAGGTGAGATGTGAGTGATCCGTAAAGGCGAGCGACTTAAGCCATTCGGCCTCGCCCCTCTCCCGAACGCGATATGATATATAACGACGAGTAGCTTTGTCGGAGCACAACGCACCTACGCACACGTGTCCGTGCGTAAATGTATGAATGTGTGTAGAGATAGAGAGATTCTGATATAAAGCACACTTTATACAAATGCGACATTAAGTACAGATATGAAGCACACTTTGTACAACTGCCACATTAAGTACAAATGTGAAACTGGCATAATAAAAGGTACAAAAGTACAAAATACATATGGACGATTTACTCATATAGGTTCGGACTGGATTATCTATCAGTAATACAAGGTGAGATGCCAAAAGGTAAATATATCGCATTTGGATTTTGGTCTCGATTTTTATACATAAAAGGACTTGGGACGACAACCTAAGCCTAATGCAGGCCGAATTAAGGTTGGGGGTGGGGGGATAAAGGGTGCACGTGCCCCCCGTCACTCTAATCATGCGGCCTCTCGGATTTTTTGGATAAAATTAATGTGATTAATGAAACCATATAGCTCTAAACAGTCTAATACTTAGTCCAATATATATATATATATATATATATATATATATATATATATATATATATATATATATATATATATATATATATATATATATATATATATATATATATTTAAGTTATATAATAAGTGTACACGTATAAAGGACAGTTCAAGGTGTGCTTTCAGGCTGTATTTGTAAATCTATAAGGTCCACTCTACTTCGATTTCTCCGGGCCCATCTAAGCCTTAATTCGGCCCTGGCATAATACAATGTAGATAAATGACCAGCACAATTTACAAAAAGGCAAGAAAGAATGCATATCATTTATTACCGTTGAAGTCCAAAAAAGCAGCAGTCAATGGTGGACCCTAAATAACCTGAAAATGAATAAATTAAACATAAAAAGTGTACTTTGACTTACAAAAAAAAATAAAAAAATAAATAAAACTGCAATGAATTATATAATCTTTACGAGTATTAGGGAACAGTCAGCCACAAATCTGTTTGATGTCAACATAAATTATGTGTTAACTTGAACAAATGTTTCGTAAGAAGACCTTGCAGTTAATCCTTACCTTACAGAGAATAATTGTACAACGCACAACGGCATGTAAACGTTAAAATACTGTATATGAAACAAACCGATGAAATATCAGTATGTCTGTCTGTCTGTCTTTATGTATGTATGTATGTAGTTATGTATGTATATAGTTATGTATGTATGTATCAATGTATGTATTATGCATGCACGTACGGACGTATGTGTGTGTATGAGAGAGAGAGAGAGAGAGAGAGAGAGAGAGAGAGAGAGAGAGAGAGAGAGAGAGAGAGAGAGAGAGAGAGAGAGAGAGAGAGAACACATGAAACATGAGGCATTCGAATCGACAATGACACGACATGGAGTCTGCAATGAATGATATCCTTCAAGCTTATTGACATGAAAATGAATGTTATACACAGTAATGACGTTGTAAAAGGATTTTTAAATAATTAATAGGATTCACGGATACCAAGCTTTCATTTTTACAGAGCATATTGTAGTTGGTAGCAGACGTTTGCAAGTATCATTCCTCCGGAATCGAAGAATTAACAACATAAGTATGACTGATTTTCAATTATTATTGTTGGCTGAAGATAATAATAATAATAATAATAATAATAATAATAATAATAATAATAACAACAGCAGCAGCAGCAACATCAACAACAATATTAATACCTGTGGACAAAGCATTCCGCTGAATATCGTGACTTAGAAACTGTCCGAACTCCATGGCCATGTGACTGAGGTCCGGCATTAAGTGACTGAGGAGACTCGGCTGATGAAACTGCGAGCTGATCTTCCGCGCCAGGGGCAACATCCCCCCGGATGTACCTTTTTCTCTTGGCTGATCAACTATAACGAGAGATAGCTTATATCTGACTTACTTTTAGCGGAATTTAGAGCCAAACTTTAAACCTGAAGCAACCTCAAACTCCCAAACTTTATTTACGTAGTGGTTCATTGTTCGTCTTCGTTTTGTATTAGATAAATTCCTCTGGCACCGTGCATGAATGCCAATACCAGATCACGAATATTTATGTATTGTTCTAAGAAGACATTTATATCCCTAAATCACGCTGCAGACGTGGTGCATTAATTATGAGAAAGACATGCATAACTATATTACATAATGATAATTTTTTCTTCTACTATTTTCTAATGTTAATCTTGTTAAATTCATTAGTATCGATGTTCTTGGACTGATTAAAAACATCATATTCAGGCCGAGAAAGGAGAAGTCCGAAAGAAGCAAGTTGCGTTTCTGTTGATAAATTGTAACAAAAATACCAGCTTGCTGGTATCGAATTTTTCTAGAGCGTCATTTATTATCTGCTGCATACACTGATCACTAGTGGAAAAGCAATGGTGACCTCATGCAAAACACAAAAATGGTTCTGGGGCAGTGTTGATGTACATAAGGTCAATAGATGTTGTCGTTTTCTCAATTAATAACTAATTACGTTGCCTCAGCCAAGTTTGGAAGTATATAATTTGATATGGTGGGATATATATATATATATATATATATATATTAGAGCATATGCACTTCCTTTTTCACACAATCGTCATCATACCATTGTTCCAGTCGCTTGCACGGATGAGATGCAAACCAGAATTAAAATCACACTTGTATGAGTGATATTCGGCCCAGGTAATTGTTTCAATAAATAATCAGGATAACAGTTGAAATATGAAATATACGTGCTGGATTTTAACATGACACTTGCAGAGAAAAGGGGGATGGTTATATAAGACTGACTCGTATTTCGCTGTGACTTTAAAATTCCTGATTTACCTTGCCCCCGGACCGCTCCAGTGCCCTAAGTGGTTAGAGCTTCCACCTCGAATGCGGGAGGTCGCGGGTTCGAACCCCGGCTGAGTCATACCAAAGACTTATAAACATTGTACTTACAGCTGCCTCGCTAGGCGCTCAACATGAAGAGGTTGGTGTTAGGACTGGTCGGCCTGGTGTCAGGATAATATGACTACATGTCTGCGGCATGATGCCCCAAGTGGTAGACATCACTATAAACTGTCACACTGCAGACATCGTAGCGATATGACTGGAAATGTTTTTAAGCTCCGTTAAAGATCCAAATCACACACACACACACACACACACACACACACACCTTACCGCCGAAAACAACGAAGATGGGTACTCCAAGAAAAATATTTAGTCCCTTTCAGTGTTTATTCACTATGAACTGATATATAGGTCTGTATAAATGTTGATAATTCCAATTTTTATGAATTGACAGTGTTTTCTGCTTTCTGATTGGGTGTAAACGGTCACGTGATGCTGATCTGGAATTTTTTACACGTCGATAAATTCTGCGGACTACTTTTGGTTCCCTGTTTCCAGATCATTTGATGTGAAGTTTAATCTATATCAACGCCATACACCCTAATAATAACAACAACTAGCTCCCACCCACCCACTCCTGTGATATCCAATCAAATGTGACAAGCCACAGATTAAAATCGACCATTAGAAGTTAAAACAATGTCATTACACAGACCTTCCTGCTCTCCAACACTCACCCCTTTTGCCTAAGAAGGCACATGGCAGGCTTTAGAAGCCAATCTTCGGAAATTATTGCATTTCACATCGACAACATGTTATAGCAGCGGTTATTAAAGGTCAGGGTTATATGTTAACCAAGGGATCTCACTGAAAATGGACACTATTTTGGTTTTGAAAGATCGAAATGCGTAGAAAGTAACAACGACGTTGCTATAACAACGCGTGCCATACGCAAGCGTAATTTTTGAATAAAACAAAGAATGTTCCTGGATTAACCTCAACAACCATTTTTTATATATTAAAATAATGACCATAACAATATATCACTGGCATGACCCGCTATGACATTCTATCCCGTATCACTGTATAAAGAATCGATGAATCTTGGCTAGCGAAGATAGGGCTATGTATTCTATTGCAGTCAGAGGCCATTGAAAGAAAACTTCGATGTACATAAAAGTGATTGGATTTTTTAAAAAAAATTAAATCTGCTGACCTGATGTTAGAAAGGAAGTAAATTGAAATTACAAGGATTAAATGATCATGGTTGTGTATTTATCGATGTGTAAATTGTACCTAATTACTCACAAAGTTTACATAAAGTCCTTCGGACTTTATTTACTTTGTGAGTGATTAGGTAATATTTACACATCGATAAATACCAAACCATGATCATTTAGTCCTATAATGAATGCTGGCGGACCGTGCATATGAAATGGGCAACCTTCCATACCGTCGTCATACATTGCTGGCATCATCCTCTCGAACGGCGTAAACGACTGGCCCCAAAGTGTTTTATTTAGGTTATTGCAAGCGCCATCAATGGTTCTGTACCGCGAAGTCGCAGCTTGGCTACAGTCCGGACGATTAAACAAAAATGGGCAAAATGGGTTCAGAATCGATAATTGACTGGATAACTGCTGATCAATGGTCTCTGCTGAAATATTGAGCCTGCGAATTGAAAAAGAGTTTAAATCTCAAAATAGACAAGCGCAATGTCAGTAGAACGAGGCGAAATCTATGAAGAAAGAATACCAGTCCGAGTGGATAGAAAGCAACATATAGACTTAATGAAAGCTTCATTTCCGATGACGGTATAAATTATCACGTTTCCCTTAGTCGCTAACATGTACTCGTCACTACTCTAAGGCCATTTCAGTACATTGTACAAATTAATGTTATTTACCCCGCCCACCAGTCCAAATTTACATTTTCACCAAATTTGGTAACTGCTTCAGTGGCCTAAGTGGTTAGAGGGTCCACATCGGATGCGGGAGGTCGCGGGTTCGAACCCAAAGACATAAACATGATACTAACAACTGCCTCGCTAGACCCTCAGCATTAAGAGGACTGGTGTCAGAATAGTTAGACTGGTGGTACATGCTACATATCTTCGGCATGATGCCCCAATGCTAGACGTCACTATAAACTGCCACACTGCAGACATCGTAGCGATTTGACTGACAAATGTTAAAGCTAGGTAAAAAAAAAACAAATCACACACACACACACACACACACACACACACACACACACGCGCGCCAAGCTTGGTATTGACGGACAATTGTTTGACCGCTAATGGTTTCTTATACATATTTTATCCCAGCTATTACACTAAATTGCTTACGTTGCATCAATGCATTTCTGTTGGAAATTACATTACATTCACATTGAAAGTGTTCATTTGACTAGTTAACGGAGCTGTCAGTCTCCATGGGAACTCTAACTCATTTATAACCACTAGGGAGCTTAATAACAAAGAGTTACTTGATACACGGTGATCGAGATTCTTCAAATTACCAATTCTCTCTCTCTCTCTCTCTCTCTCTCTCTCTCTCTCTCTCTCTCTCTCTCACA
>JAECUM010041774.1:0-13248 GCA_016617855.1 Megalonaias nervosa
ACTTTGTATAGGGAGTTTTCGTGTGTGATGTAAATTATTCATTTAGAGGATCGTGTCTGCGTTAAAAACCTTAATTACATATATTTGCAGATAGTAAAGTTCATTTCTTCAGTACAAATATATACACGAGCAGTTTTGCCGTAAGGATGGGATTTTATTGAGTGCAAAAAGTCTAATTCTTGTAAGTCACTTTTGTATTATTTCTTTCAATTTCAATAATGCTAGAATCAAATGTATAATGTTCTTTACATTTCCATTACATCCTTACTGTTCTCAAAGTTAGTCGATTTAGGTAGCGAGTGCAATCGACAATTAGTTTTCTTTCCCATGAGTTTAAAATTCAAAGAACACAAACATAAGACATGCATACATACATAGATACATACATCGATATATACATACATGCATATATATATATATATATTGAATTCAAGCATATACATGCCATTCTCTATGCGACATTCTGAATATAGTGTGAATTGCAATTAATAATGTAAATTAATTTACAGGTATAGATATTGAATTCATACATGTGTTTTAGTATGAGTTGCGGGGGACTAAACAATAAAGTCAGTTTCTTATTTATAATTCAGCTTGAAAGTCCTGCAACATTTCCGATTTCTTACATGGATGGGAAAGTCTCGTAGTAACTTGGTCCTGCAAAACAGAATGATTGCCTTAATTTGTCATCTTAATTTATTGAATGATTAGGGTGAAAAATTCATTTCATAACTTTGACTTTACCAAAAATGTAAAATAATCATCAGTAGTAAAGAGAAATTGATGATCCTTTATCAGAGACCCCCGGCCCTCCCAAAACGTTATAAGTTAACATTTTTGTCAGCAGCCTTTGTTAGCTCAAAATGATAACACATTTTCTGACAAAGATGTTAACGTACTACGCTTTGGGGCCGAGGGTCTCTGAGAAAGGATGCATCAATTCTCTCTACTACTAAGTACTTATTGGTTAAAAATGTTATATTAAACAAATAAAATATATATATATAATGTCATTCTGTCATTCAGTACGACATGTTGGATTTGATCTAACAAACAGATTTTGTAAAAGATTTAACTCGATCAAAGCATCGTCAGGATATACTGGGATAAAACCTAAAATAATAAGCGACTGCATTAAAAATGTGGGCTATCATATATCGCCGAAATATGGGTCGGTATGGTTATTCGCGGTTGAAAGCGATATGAGAATAGCGGGTTGGGCAGATGATGTGATGACATTTATTGACAATATGGTTGATATATTATTTGATAACGATATTACTAAAGCCATACAAAATTGCTTAAAACAATAAAAATACTTGTCCTCATATAGAGGACTTTTTTAAGATGAAGATGGTTATATTATTCAATGGTTATTTACAGATGTGGTTGATTTGTTAATTAAGGACGGCACAGTATACACAAACTGATTGATGAACATGAATATATTTACAGATGGTCATGTGATTGATTTGTTAATTAGGGACAGCACAGTATACACAAACTGATTGATGAACATGAATATATTTACAGATGGTCATGTGGTTGATTGATTTGTTAATTAGGGGCAAGGCGGGGAACCTTTAGTTGATCAGATACACCTAATGAGGTTTTGAATTTTTGTTTAGATATTACCCCCAAGGCGAAGTTTCTAACTATAAGACGAAATGTTAGAAACTTCAGAGGGCTGTCTGCGGTGTAGGTCTTATTTTGCGACCATTTATTGCCCTCGCAAGAGTTCCTAGATTATTCGTATCGAAAGTCTAGAAACTCAGAAGGCCTAATGGTCTTTGTGACCTTAAACCTCATTAGGTTATTTTTAGTTGTGTTTTTGAAATGACCCCTGTGTGAGTACCCATTAGCAGGTCACAGGGTTAAATTACCTCCTACTGGTCTATTTTTGGACGGCACAAGACGGCACACAACATATAACATATAATGATATGATGATAATGAAGGCCTTTTCTACTTGTGAACAGAAACTAGCACACCCACCCCCAAATATCAAATCCGTAGGGGTGAAAACTATCACCACAACGTATTGACGTTGTAGGTGGGTGAATTAATTTCTATTCACAAATATAGGGGTTCGGTCAGGCCTCCCACTTAAATAGCTAATATTTCGTGGGCATAATAATCGCCCTCCCATAGACACAAATTTGTCTTTCATAGGATTGGAACCCAAGACCGCGAGTTCACAAGTTTAACACGCTACCGATTGAGCTAACGAGCACATCATATAGATATATTGAATTAGTTAATATATACTTAACAAAAGCATCATTATACATTTTCTGATAGCACGTAATTCTGTTTTAAAAACGATAGAGAAAATGAATTTTTTGATTTCGCATTGCAATATAAAAGAGAAATGTACTCTCGCTAACAAAGTTAAGGCTAAACTAAGTGATAGAAAATGTCTATTTTGAAAACATTATAAATAAAATCTACAAATAAATGATTTTATTTTGTATATATTAACGAATTTCTCATTACAATGTGAAGGAAGCCTCTGGAATATATAATCGTGTATCACATTTGACTTCAAGTTATATACATGACCATTTTCCCAATACCATCTATGACCTGAATTGTATGGCCAGGCGTTTATTTATAGTTGTGTTACAACAGACAAAATGAACTGTTTCTATGGCAACTAGCGAACTTGCGGAGAAGAAATCAATAATTCGTAATGGAATATATAGTTAGTGCTGTATATACATGTTTGCAAGCGAGACAGAAAGATACAAGCGAGAGTAAAACAACAGACAGAAAGATACATATGTGTAATATATTATCTTGTTTGTTTTACTAATTACCTGCACAGACTAAAATATGCCCCCGCAACCAGATCTGGTAATGTTGGCATTTATCAGTTCATATACGGTTGGAGTTATATGTATTATTTATGTAAAAAATGGAATCACTATTTTACTTGACAAGGATTTGTAAGTCTTAAATATACTATCAGATTTACATTTCATTAAGAAACAATAAAGAACTCGATCAAATTAGGAACAGAAAACAGTATTTTTAGCAGTGTTATGTTCGACAACTCGCGAATGATTTTAAACTAAACCCTAGCGTTATTATCTCCCTTTTTTAAAAGAGAAAAATCTATATTTCTATTCCTATCAATAGTTTTTCTATATTTGCCAATAAATATAACATGTTATCTTGATTATACATAAAAAATTTAATCATGCCAGATATCTTACGGCGACTCTCAAATAGATCCTTCATAGCTAATTTGCTTAATAAATATTTGCTATCTTTTTTGAAGACCTTTGATCTGTCAAGGTCTATATTAATTTTTGTGTACTGACCTTGGCTTATTGGATTGTGTAGATTTTCATATTTTGAAGAAAGAGCATCTATTAAACTTTCGAGATATGGGAAATACTTGCTATCGTCTGTTCTAATAAGAGAAAGTTTAATTCTGTCATATTTACTAAAACAAATACCTGAAATTTCATCATTAAGTTCAAAAGACAATTGTTGGTTATCGACCATTATTTTTTTTATTTTGCTATTAACTCCATCGGCTAATGTTAAATTTTCAAACATTATTTCTGATGTTTAAACAATATTACTTAAATAATGTCCAAGAGCGAGAGTATTAATTCCGTCTTTGCAATACATTTTATCATCGAAATTGCTTAGTCCACGTTTTATAATTGTATTCGTTTCAAGCTTATGATAGTTGGTCCGAATGACATTGGTCTTTATAAAGCTGACACTATTGTTAAGTGCGGCTTTGAAATCCTAAAAATGCATCATCTTTTTCACATATCCCCTAGGGATGCCTTTAGCTTTCTTGGTCAGTTTATTGTCATCTAATATAACAGCATACATTTTGCTTCTTAGTCCAACAAACTCTCTCACAGGAACAAACATAAACTCATCCTTAAACTTACCAATAACTTTCTTGTTGGAATTATCATGAAATTCACTACAAGTTGGATAATCTGATAAATCGAACAAATCTTTATTATCGTAAATATCTTGATAGACATTTTCACAATTTATGTTGTATACTAGGGAATCCGTATCAGTAAATAGTAACTCTGACTCTGGCCATACTTTTTTTTTTTTTTTATAATGAAAATCGTACATCAGCCACTTTGATATATCAAGTACAGCTGCACCAACATATATTGGCTTATTTAACTTTAAATTTGTCTTTCGTCGTTGTATTGCGGCAAGATTTTCATTAAATATTTTCATACTAACAAATCCATCGTCGCTAACTAATTTATTTCTGCGGTTGATATCATTAACAATTTCTATCGAAACTCTCCTGCGTATATTTTCCATAGTCTTACCAAACACTGAGTTGTTCATTAACTTGAAAAAGTTTTTCTCAAATTCGGTTTTAGCCACAGCACGACGTTTCGTATTTAGGTTAATATAATCCGCCATCCACTGCGATTGATTAAACTTTAGCACACGATGGACTTTTCTCAGAATTAGTCCAGCATCTATTGCTTGCTTTAAATTTTTGTAATGCATGACGTAATTTCTTTTATCTAACAAATTTGGAACTAACTTGTTAACGATAGAGCATTTTCCTATTGTCATAGCTCGTTGTTCAGGTGATAATAAACTATAATCAATCGTCATTGATTCTGCGCAGAATGGATAGTCGTTATGCAGATCGTGTAACGAACTGGGGTAGTCTATATCAACTTCAACAAAATATGAAATATCTTTGGGAAGATTTTTTTCAGTTTCTTTGAGAAACTGATTTGGAGTTATCCAATGAAACCCCCCGCAAGGCATTGCCTGTACCATGCTGGCACCATACAAATTCACACAGTCGAGATAAATAATGTAACTCGACGGACGATTTTTATCATAACTTTTTAAGTATTTATTATTAGCTGCTGCATATTTTTTTGTTATAATGCTAATTCCGCCTCTGATGCCTTTTTCAATAAAGTTAAACATATCGATATCTGTTAAGAGTTCTAATTCTATCTCGCTAGTTTTAAGTAAAGCGTCCCAAGACAGCCCCGGAGCAGAATAATACCAACAGGGGTCTAATCCGTAATTTACATGACTGACCTGACGAAAATTCTTGAAAACATCTGCTAGCAATAACACATCAGTTTTCAGATATAAATCGTGATAATCGCCGAGTGTTTTGCAGGCGAATTTGGTCCACATATCTTGCGCATATTTATACTCGTCGTCGCTGATGTTTTCATTCTTGAGCTGCGAGTAAAATTTATCTTTGCTAGGTAGAGAAGTTTCACTAAATCTGCTCCAATCGTCAAGGTACTCATAAGGAAAGATACCCTTTTTTGTCAGATCGACATAGTTTTCACCGAAGCAGCTGCGCAGATTATTGAAAATACTACAGCCTTTAACGAGCTCGTCTAATGATGCTGCCATAAATTGCATGCTGTCGATAAAGCGTAATTTGCCGAGGGTCACCGACATATACTTCTCAAAATTATTTGGAATACATTTTATCACGTTATTTAGTTTTAGTTTAGCTTTAATGTTTTCATCACCAAAAGCTTCTACAATGATGTGACTGTCGTAGCCACGAAAGTTATGTAAAACTACGGGAATAAAATCTGGAGCATGAAATTTCAAATTACAACTGTTATGAGCTGCTCCGCGATATTGGCCGGTTAAATGACAGTGATCTCGCACCTTAGATTCCGCCAGAGGTTTTTCACAAATATGACAATTAACCGCCTCATCAAAGTCGAGTTGTTGTTTGGACGTTATTCTGATCGGAGCTGTTCTAAGTAATCTGTTAGAAATTGTATTAACTTCGTCTATTAAATTCTTTAATAACCACACGGCAGGATTTTCACCTCTATATAACCTTATAGGAGATGAAAATTTATCGCTGGCGCAACAAACTACCTTATAAGCTACACCGCAAGGAATATGCTGTTGTATCTTTCTTGTACTTGATTTGTTCGGATTATTTTCTGCTCCAGCCACGGGAACGAGTAGACACTCAAAATCGGCGTAAATAACAAAAGGAATACTTAGTTTATGATTATAATTTTTAAATTTTAATATTTTTTCTTTTTCGCTAGGCATAGTTATTTTTTTGAACATTAACGCAGTATTTGAGATGGTTCTGCAGTCTGTCATCGCTAGTAAAGCCGTGCAAACATCTGTAACAGAAGTATTTCTTGTTTTTGTTTTTACTGTACTGTCCGCCAACTAAGCCGTTAAAGTTTTTTTTATCCAACAGTAATGACCCCGATGAAATAATAAATTTATCGTCTTTTGCGAAGCATTTTCTGAGATATATCTAGGGTAAACGTTTTCTCGCTCGTCTAGTCCGAAAACATTTACTGAGATATCGTTTTGCTTTTCGAACTTTGGTATATGATTTTCTGCTACTGGAAAGTTGATGCCATCAAAATTGAGTTCGTTCTTGTGCGGAAAGTACTTGTTGACGCGATCGGAATTTAGTTCTTTGGGAAACATCGCGGAAAGAATAGACCACTGGAAACATTTGTCATCGTTGTTTTTGACATTTATACAACATTTTTTGTTCTTAATTTTTTTAGGAAGATCGATGTATAAATTACCGCGAAGCACGTTATATTTCGCTGTGTGAAATAAAACTGCTTTTATCATTTCGAATTTCCAACCTGATCCGGATGAAGTAAATTCTTCTAGTTTTTTATTTATTTCCTGGTGTATTTCATCGGCGTCCATAGCAATATTTGTTCCAGTTAATATCTTTCTAGATTTAGCTGTTAAAAAGGGTTCCGAGATTTCGCTTTCAAAAGTTTTTGTTTCTTCAACCGCGTGTAACTTTGATAAAATCGTATGATATTGGACTATGAGTTTGATACTTTTATGAACAGCGAGTTCTCGAGCTATAACGGGTTGTAAAAGATGATATAAATTTGTAGAGGTAAAATTAGCTAATATAGTCTGATCGTCGAGTTTGTAACTGTTGTCATATCCTGAAAATGCCGAAGCAATTTTTTCGGATTTGATAATGCTCTTTTTAGCGATGTCGCGCAATTTCAGCATTATATGCATATGGTAATATTGTTTATTTAATTGAAATTTGTAATACTTTTAATTAGAGATATAAAACTTTTGTATATATATAATGACAGAAATCCTGAGATATCTGCCACTGACAGCGGAAGAGCAAGAAACGTATCATGTTCACCCAGCATACAACTTATATGCTGGAAATGCATTAGGTTCTGTTATTAACATAGCAACCAAAAAAGCTATTGGCGTACCAACTCCGGCTGGTATATTAATTTCAGTAAAGGGTGCAGATAGAATCAAAATGTTTAAAAAAGATTTTATTTATACTTTGTTTTGCGGAGATATTCCAGAAGGACAGCGAGTATATAGAGCAAATGGCGCAGTTGCAGATGATAATATGGAAAATTTAGGATTACAAAACGAATATCAACCCCACCCAAAGTTTGATTTATACGAAGCAAATGATAAGGGAATTATTCGAAATATAAAAACTAAAAACTATTAGGAAATTTAGATAATGTTGGTTATTTACAAGTATTAGTACGTGGAACAAATACAGATTTTGTTTGTTATAGATCGCATAGATTTGTGTTCGAAACTTTTAATGGACTAATAACTAATAATTTAGTTATTAACCATATTAACAAAATAAAAACTAATAATAGTTTGGAGAACCTAGACTTAGTAACACAACAAGAAAATAGTAGAAGAGGAGATGCTGGTAATATTAATAATTTTAAAAATCCAAAATCAGTTATCTCAACAAATCTCGAAACTTCTGAGGAAGTGAAATTTAAATCAATACGTTCTGCCGCAAAATATCATAAAATTAATTCACGCACAGTAAAATATGTAGCTGATAATAAAAGAAGATCGGCAGTGTCTATGATAACACTTAATAGATTTAGTTTCAGATACGATAATTAATAATATTTTCTATATCATTACGAGAAAGACAATTATGACAAAATTCCATGACGCCGTCGCGATTTAATCGTATTGTCATTATTTTATTCGTATCAAGTTTCATTTTATCCGCTGCCGTTAACAAAAATTTATCAAATTCGCCTGATGCTATCATAACGTCAACGAAATAAAAATTATAACCCACAGCATTGCTGTGGAGCAAGCAATTTCGAACTGCTTCGGCTAATTATTTCTTGTTTAGAATATTAACTCTACAATGATATTTTATTTCCATATTATTTATTAATTAGATACAAGATTATTATTATAATGAGCTTAATCGAGAGGCTGGCTCAAATATATTCGGAAGATTTTGTTCCAGTTTTAAATGTTGACAGATTTGCTGATTTCATCGACCGTGCTGAAAATGATATTTTTTATAACTATGACGATGATGACGAAGATGATGTTGTTGTTAGCAAGAAATATTTAAGTAGACCAACAACTGGGCGATATGATGTTAAGTACCACATTGCCAAAAAAATATTAAAATTTAATTTTAGTGTTGCCGAGCATAAAATATTTTGGCAACTTATAAGGCCATTCCTAAACGTAAAAGTACCGGGCCAACAAAGAAACATAAAATACGATTTTATTTTTGTTAAAATATTTAATTTAATGTCAGTCGATGATGCGAGAAAATTACACTTAATTTCTTTATGTAAACCTGTAAAATGTAGAGCAGTACTTATAAAATACGAGCAAATTTATAATAATATTATTCAGTCGATGCAATCGACTTAGTTGGTACCCAACTATTAAATTTATCGCTATATCCGCGCCATTTAACTAAACTTTTGTTGCCGCGCTTTCTAATAACTTTTTCGATAACAAATACATCTTGTTCTGTTTTTTGAAGTTCTTGCTCGTAAAAACTGCCAGTTATAGGTTCTCCTAATAAGTCTTTCAGCGAATATATAACTGGTATTGTTAAAAGTACTTTATCAACAACAAATACTTCTTCACTCCAATTCGGAGTAAATCCCTTTTCAAACGTTTTCTTAGTCAACGAAATTCTAACTTTATCGCCAACTCTAAATTTATGTCTTCGGTACATGTTTTCGTTAGCTAATATTGGATTTGCAATTGCGTCGTTTGGTGACATTTTAGTGGTTCGGTGTTTCGTGTTGTTGTATTCGTCAACGATATTCTGTAAGTTGTCGATGTATTTATTCGTGTTTTTAGCTGTCAGATATTTATGAATTTTTTCGTTAAGCGTGCGATTAAATCGCTCGACGATGACGCTTTTTCCCTCATTTCCAGTTACGTATTTTTTAATGTTATTTTGTTCCAAAAACTGCTCGAACTTTTTGTTAAAAAACTCTGCTCCGTGATCGGTCCAGATTTTTTTGGGCTTTCTTTCTGTAGTTGTTATTATACGCTTTAACGCGTCAATCATGGAGGTCCCCGTTTTATCCGAAACTGGTACGCTAAAAGCATATTTACTAAAACATCGACAACATTAAAAAGATATCTCCGCGGAGCGCCATCAGCGCCAACGTTAAATTGAGCTAGATTTGACATATCAACTAAATCTATCGCCCAAATATCATCAACTGCATTTGCAACAACTTTACGTCGCGGAAACTTTTTTTTTTAGGTCTGTGTAGTTCGACTGCAAGGTCATCGTATAAGTCTCTGCCTAGTCCGAGTTTATATTTTGCTCCAATAATACCCTGTACCAGCCTACGGTCAACACGCTCTCGCATATTTTCTGGTTTCATTTCGCGAAGTTCGTCTAACATCACTTTGTCGCAGCTGTGTTTTGTTTCGCCACTAGGTTGCCCAATATCTCTGTAGCAGATATCATGACGCATCGCTATTGCATCAACCTGATTGTAGGGTTCTTGTCCTGGCAGCGGATTATCATTTTCGTCAAGTTGCTCATCAAGCGGATTCCACGGACCAGTATATTTATGGCCTGGCAATGTCCAACCGCCTTTCGGTTTCGGCAGTTTGCCAATTAATTTATGTATATCTATTCCCGTTCCAATTATTTCTCTGTTGTTGCATTTATGGCAATATGTAACAATTTTATTTTGCTCTAGACATAAATCTCTATCAGCGTCGCAGTTGCACTTCATTATTTATTTAGTCGTCTACTAAAATAACGTCAGGACAACCAGCCCCGGACTTTGTTGCTGGCAAAAACATACTTTTTCTTTTTCCACAAATTGCGCAAATACTTTTCAGCATTATTCTATTATTCTTCGTTTTTTCCGTTTTTTCGTCTTTTTTTTCTGTTTTAGTTTTACACTTGAGACAATATGTTGACATTGTATATCAGTGAGTTTAGATAAAATTAATCGCAAGTTTTACTAAAATTAATCGCAAGTTTTACAAAAATTAATCGCGATCTCATCATTAGCGCGAGATGGTTGTTTGTCAAATTGCAAAATAAACTTTAAAAAATCTGGATTTTTGGTCATCTGTTTAATGAACATCACGCAATAATAACCGCAAGCGGAAGTTCCAACTGGCTGAATCTGATTAGACGAATATTTTATTATTTTGTATTTACTCATATATCGTTTTACCGCGTCACTCGGTGGAATTCCGAACGAGTCGAAATAATTGTTATCAAAAACAGCTACCCAATGTGTACCAGATCCGTCATTAAAATCTTGTATATTTATAACGCAAGAACCCGGCAATGCTGGAGGTGTGAGTTCATCTTTAGAATAAACTCCGCAAAAATTTTTAACTTTTTGTAATTTATCAAGTATATCAAAATTACTTAACGCAGGAGATTTTATCTCCTTGTTCCTGGCAGCATTAGTCCTCGTCCTCGTCCTAACAGGCCCGGCAGTAGACTTCCCGCCAATCCTGCCAGTAATGGGGCTATTGGAAGAAATCCACCTTGTTGTGTCTTTTTTCGCCGTTGTCTTTCTTTTCGTCGTTGTCTTTCTTTTCGTGGTTGTCTTTTTTCTAACAGTTTTTCGTTTAGGCATTATATTTAATCTTTAGACAAAAATTTTCTTTATACCACCACCTTTAACTGCCTTTTCTGATGCGCCAGATACTGCCCCAGACGCCGCTGCTAGCCCTAATGTACCTAACACTGGCAACATTTTAGGTAGTAACGTTTTGGCTATTACTGATAGTGCCGGACCGAAGAAACCGCCGTCCACCGCTATGCGGTGGGACATCGCAGTTATTTGTGCGGCGCTTAAATTTAAAACGAAAGGTTTTTTGCGATCGTATTTATTCGCTTGATTTTTGGTTAACAATAATTTTGTTAAAGTCCCCAAAGCACCTGGGTTAATCTTTAGTGAAACCGACCTCCGCTTCGCAAGAGCAGTTGTTAATTTTTTAACTTGGCCATCGGTTAAATGCATTTTTTTTTATAATATATTTTGTCATCTTATATAACGATCACAGATCAAACTTGTATTGTCATTTTACCTCCGACAGAGTCGATTGTCACAGATCTGTCGCTTATCACTAATGCATATACGTTTAACGCCGCTGCTGGAACGCCTCCGAGCGTCCAAGTAACCTCAATATCAGCTGTGCTGTCCACAGCTCGCTCGCTATGTTTACTGACGTCAAAGTAAAATATCGGATAAAGTGTACGAAATTCTTCTACTGATATCTGAGTTCCGTCTCCAGTATCTTGATATTTCTGCATCGAGTCGAGCAGATACATGTACGGTCTAGTATAGTTTTTATTCTCGTTATCTGCAAAATTGCATTCGATCGCTCGTTCTGGATATTGCTTTGAATTTATTCTAGCGTATATCCGTCTGACATCACCGTTATCAAATATTGCATTATTTTGTAGTTGGTTTCCACGTCGAGCTTGTTGTTGAAATACAACGAATAAATGACGCGGTAGCTGCTCACTCGATGTTGTTGTAACTCGCCATGTGTAGTCGGTGGTATTCGGAACTGCTGTTTGATATACTTTATGTTGCTGAAAATGAATTTTATTGGTGCGTTTTTCCAGCATACTATCTAATTCTAATGCTTTAGTGACTGACGGAGTTATTCGTGGCATCCACAGCGCAAGTTTGTTTATGATAAATTGTACATCAGCACCACCATGTCGAAATAGGCAATCATCTCGTTCTGCTCGATCTAAAATAAGCGTATGTTTAACTCCACGAAATACTTTATCATAGTCCCTGCAAAAGCCAAATATTGTACTTAGCGGCAGCATCATTGTAATTTGACGCGATATCGCTGCGAGTTCTTTTCGCTTAGCATGACCCTCATGATAACGTCTACTTCGAGGGTTAATTGTGTTAATAACTAAGTTTAACATTGCAACGCCGTTTGCAGCTGCATCTGGCGCGGCTATACCAAGATTATTACAAGCAGAGGTAAGTGAAAGTCTTGTTGCGTCTGCATTAGCAGCTGCATCTGGTGCGTCTATACCTAAAGCATCAGCATTAACGATAAGAAAATTTCTTACAATTGCAAGATCTGCATTTGCATCAGCTCCGTGTATTAAAATACCTTTTTGAATAAATTCCACAGATCCTGCTGCCCCAATTCCAGTATCTTTAAACCACATCATATTAGTTGCAGTTGATTTGGAGTAATCATCGGAAAACAAAATAATATTTAAGGTTGTACTTGCAACTTGCAAGTGATTTGAAATATCTTCTACAGTTTGATTAGCCAGCTGATATCGAGCACTTCTAAATAAACACCAACCATTATTTATAAGAGCTACTTCTGCATTAGCTGCAATTGCGGCAGGTGGATTAGGTGCGGCAGGTGCTGTCATAATCCGGCCACGAACTTCTAACATTGCTTTGTGAGGCAGCAGAAATACGTCCTCGTCTCGTGTATCAAATGTTCTAACGCCAGCCTTATTAGGTTCGTTAGAATTTTCATCGAGATATTCAACATATTCAAATTCCGTTACTGCGTCGTCTTTGTCAGAAATTTCTGCAAAATCGAGATAATTTTTCGCAGGCATTTTTTTATTTTATTAGGTTATATAAAATTATTGCGGCGCTGTAACTTTAGATATTAAGTTTTGTATAATCTGCTCGCCCTTTGGCGATAAAAGTTTTTTTGTTGTTGTTATCATCGCGCGTTGGGTTTCTTTTGATGGTGCTATTTCCGAAATAACTTGCTTGATTGACGGTGTGTCTTTTATTTTATTAGATATTTTTTGTCCCACAGCAGTTCCAGCAGCAGATGCAGCTCCAGTTGCAAAAGCTTTACCAGCGTCAAGTGAGATTGGCGCAACTTTACGAGCTAATCCTGGAATATTTTCAGCAATTTTAGTAAATATATTTCCGAAAAATCCTCCTACTATTTTTCTTCTGTAAACTT
>JAECUM010041775.1:0-10821 GCA_016617855.1 Megalonaias nervosa
AGTATTAATAATCCCCGTTTTCTAAATTAATTTAATATGGTACACATTTTCATCACAATCCTTTCTGCTTTATGTTCTCCCCTCCCCTCTCAAGCATAACGTACAAACTGCGCAGAAATGTGGAATGAGAGAGAAAAGGAATTTGGGCTGGATTAAAACCTTGAAAGAGAAATTACACCAAGTAACCTACAAGAATATGGTTCGTAGTAACGATACGTGTGCACTTTCCTTGGGATTTATCTACAGTGTTTATCAATGATACAATGTTGCAAACCAGTAAATTCCTCGGTTACGTGGTACACATACTGTGATATATTTAATGTTATGTTTTTTTTTCTTTTTTTTTTTCTTTTTCTTAAACATACCATAATGTTCTAAAAAATCGATTATTATGATTTAAATATGAAAATGTCCAAAGGTCTCTCTCTCTCTCTATATATATATATTGTTCCAGCGTTGAATTGCTCATCAGATGTATAAAGACGAAGCCAATGTACGTGTTCAACGAAGGTTTTTCAAATATTTGCTAAATGTAAATAAAATGGATTCTTCTGACGTCGGTGTATATGTGGAACACCACTAAAGTCTTTCAGGCTGGCTAAGTTACTTAAATGTTGGCTTAGGCTTTAAAATTATTAAAATATTAAACTGAGCATTGGATATAGTCAGTTATACGTTGAAAAACAACAAACTGCATAACTTTAACATTATTATTGTGTCCATAACCTGTCCCTACAGTCATGTCTTCCAGCTTTTTGATGACGCCTTGTTTGACACTATTTGAATACAAGTAATAACATATCTTTGGATGTATTGAAACTGTTGTAATTATTCGATTTCATCGCTTCAAGGTAGAAATTATTTATGTCTAGTTGATGGCTCTGTGAATGTAGAATATGTATAAGACAAAACAACCAATCCGAAACAATTGGTTTGAAATAGAGGCCAAGAAAAAGCTGAATATACTTTAAAACTTAAAAAAATGTTCAGTTTACTTTTGACAAAAGAATTCTCTCATGTCTGGAATGTTATTGCATCTATATTGTCACCTAGACAACGTTTCTCGTTATAAGTACTCAATGATACATTATTCATATTTATGCTAGCATATAGCTAGAGATGTTATGAGAAATTCAATTTCTTGTAATTTTCCTTGTGATTGGAGGATCGATTTACTCCATATTGAATTTTAAGTTATTTATAATCATGGATTTTGTCTTGCTCCTTTGTCTAGGTTATTTCCACCTTGAACAACCTGAATGAATAAAATAACACAGAACTCGCATTGTTATCTGATTTATAGTATCACTGAATAATCCATAGCTTTTACGTGTTTAAATGCGGTACACAGAATATACTATCCATCGGATAGTCATCAACGGTATTTTGTTTTATATCAACATAAAAGTTATTTATTTCAGCATCCTATATACAGGCGAGTTGTGCCAGTGAAGTTCAGTTTCATTATAACATCGTATTTGTTTTCTTCTTTTAAATTTAACTATTTGATAACTCTAATATTGTTAAGCTCTCCTAGATCGATATAGCAATTTAATCGTTTTAGACTCTCCAGCTACAGTAGATCGGTATAGTGATTTCATAATGTTAGACTGTCTAGCTACCATTCATCGGTCTAATAATATCATCGTTTCAGACTCTCTAGCAACTATTGCTCGTTATAGTAATTTAATCTTTTTTGACTGTCTAGCTATCACACATCGGTAGAGTAATTTAATCCTCTGAGACTGAGTAGCTACCATATATCGATCAGTATAGTGGTTTAACCATTACAGATTGTCCAGTTACCATAGATCGGTATAGACATTTAATGGTCTTTAGACTGTCTATCACCAAATCTTCTTCTAGTGGTGTCCTCATGGAAACAATATTTTTTATTTTTATTTGGTATGCCTGTTTGCTTTAACGCCATTTGCAACACATTAAAGGCTACATATGGCGGACAGTATATTTCATGGAGGAAGAACACATAAAGTTCATATGAATAAACAAAGACCAAGGGAAGATACTGGGACAAGATTTGTAACGTATCCACATTAACTGAGTTGAGACTGA
The DNA here is from genome assembly GCA_016617855.1 of Megalonaias nervosa. NCBI lineage: Eukaryota > Metazoa > Mollusca > Bivalvia > Unionida > Unionidae > Megalonaias > Megalonaias nervosa. The sequence goes on from JAECUM010041775.1 coordinate 2,074, forward strand.
AGCCCACAAGGACAGAGGAAAAATGTCAGTGATCTGTAACATCTAGCCCCATAGACCACTCGGCCATAGACCCATAGACCACTCGGCCATAGACCCATAGACCACTCGGCCATAGACCCATAGACCACTCGGCCATAGCCCCATAGACCACTCGGCCATAGACCCATAGACCACTCGGCCATAGCCCCATAGACCACTCGGCCATAGACCCATAGACCACTCGGCCATAGCCCCATAGACCACTCGGCCATAGACCCATAGACCACTCGGCCATAGCCCCATAGACCACTCGGCCATAGACCCATAGACCACTCGGCCATAGCCCCATAGACCACTCGGCCATCTCTGTCCTTGTCTTGTTGGCTTTTAAAAATAAAATATTTCTCTGTGGACATTCTCTACATTTGATTAATTTTGATTCTATTTTCCTAAATGTCTGTTTCCAGAATACTCTATTATCTATCAGCAAAAAATAAAATGGACTGGTTTTCGAACTCATCGTTAGGTTTTTGGCACATTGAGCACAAGACTGACAGAATTAAAAAAGTACTTCCTTTTCTATATCAATGAGTTAAATGAATCTGTAATATTTACTATATAATTTAGAATCGTTATTCATTACGATAATATTCACATTACAGATATAAACTTTATAACGACATCGAATCGGTACACCAACGACTCAGCCATAGACCCGACGCGACTTAGTGACGTCACAGCTATGTCCATTCACGAGCAGAAATAAAGAGAATGTTATTGATTTAACGTTGACATAAAGACCACAGTCAATACAATACATAATTCATAAATAGTGCACTGATGTAGAAATCAATGACTACGTGAATGTACCTTGGTGCACATAAATAATCGAAGACTGTGTGAGAGAGAGTGAGAGAGGGATAATCTAAGTTGAAATGTATTATACTCATATTTACCTTAGTATTTTGCAATTTTTATATCTTCATTTTTGAGTAAGTGTTATTGTTTGTACAGATCTCATTATTTGCAAAAGACACACAACATTTCATGTCGATCGTTTACTTCATGTGAATGGGGAATTGAACATAGCGACAAGGAATTAGGATACATTAGCTTCAATGGAAGTCCCAGTCAAAAAGGTCGTGGGACACTTTAGCCTCAAGGGGGAATTTAACATGGGAAATATTGGGACTGTATAGCGTCAAAATATTGGGACTGCCTATCTTTAAGGGATTGGGACTGTTTAGGTTCAATATAAGCGATTTAGCCTCAATGGAAATCCCAGTCAAAAAGGTCGTGGGAACGTTTAGCCTCAAAGGGAATTTAACATGGGGAATATTAGGCCACTATAGGGACAAGGGAAAGTTGAACATAGGTTGGGTCTGTATACGGACAAGGAAAATTGAATGGACTGGGTCTGTTTAGGAACAAGGGGAATTGAACATAAGGATGTAGAGTGACAAGGGATTGGGACTGTCTAGCGACAATGGGAATTTAACATGGTGAATACTGGACCGGCACTTTGGGGACAAAGGGACTTTAACATGGGAATATTGGGCCTGTATACGGACAAGGAAATGTTGGGACTGTATAGGATAATAGTAATGGATTATATATAGTATATTGGGTCTGTATAGGGACAATAAGAATGGAACAGATGGGGTGACGTCACGGTACTGAACATTGGCAACAATGTTGCAGGGGGCTGACCTCAATCGGGCAAAACAGTGACAGCGGCAAAAAATCTATAACGCCTGGTGGGGGCGGGACATATAACTTTATAGACATAGAATCACCTACCAAACAATTCATAATGAGAGTGCTAATCTAAAATAAATTCTTATACAAAACAACACACTCATACTAACAAAATCCACGTTATTTACTATCAATACATTGTGGAGAAGGACATTTTTTATCTACAAAACACACCATTACCTACAATCACCTCAGGAAAAGAGTTAGTGGTTATAGTCTCACTACTCCACATTCACACAAAACAAACACATTGAGCAAGGACAAGTGTTTTTCTTGCTAACGGGAAACACACACACACACACACACACACACACGTACGCGCACGCACATGCACACTAACAAAAATAAACACACACACAATCACTTTTTTGTGTTTGGGGATAAGATTTTTTGTTAAGGAAAAAACAAACACACACACACACACACACACAAACGTACGAGTGCACACATACATACACAAACAAACAAACACACACAATCACTATTTTTGTGTTTAGGAATCTTAAGAAAAAATCATAAAATGCCCTGTGTTAGCTTAAAATGTAACAGAAGGAGATAACATCCCACAAAATAGACTATTCCGTACACCACCATAATATTAACCATCACACCACTATGATATCCAACATATCATACTCACTATCCAAAATGAATTGTGTTCGCTTAGAATGTAAGAGGAGATGAAATCTCACAAATTATCTATCCCTTACACCACAAAAATACTATCCATTACACCCACTACACCATCCATTACATCATACTCACTATCCAAATGCCCTTTGTTCGCTTAAAATATAAGAGAAGGAGATAAAATCCCACAAAATAGACTATTCCTTACACCACAAAGTATTATCCATCACACCACTATGCTATCCAACATATCATACCCACTATCCAAAATGCCCTGTGTTCGCTTAGAATGTAAGAGAAGGAGATGAAATCTCACAAAATATCTATTCCTTACACCACAAAATACTATCCATTACACCCACTATACCATCCATTATATCATACTTACTTTCCAAGCGCCCTGTGTTAGCTTAAAATGTAAGAGAAGGAGATAAAATCTCCCAAAATAGACTATCTCTTACACTAACAAAAATACTATGTGGAAGAACGCTAGTGTCTATTTATAGTCACAAGTTGTAGGAAATTTTTACGGAAAAACCCAGTATATAAAAGCAGCCTCAACTTGTGTGACGATGCTATTTAAAACCCTAGTATCTATTTATAGCTACAACCTGTGGAAAGGCCTATGGAAAAACCCAAGTCAAAATTTATAGTCACAAAATTTCTAGCTTCAATGACGTCACAGTACTGGACAATAGAGGAGAAATGGAAACAGTGTTGCAAGTGGCTCACCTGAATACGTGCTACTGTAGGTAGGAAGGTAGGTAGGTGAAATGAATTGGATAGAGAAAAAGGGAGTGTTATAGGGACAAACAAAGACCAACACACACACACACACACACACACACACACACACACACACACACAATATTTTGAAATAACTTTTGAGCAGAGGAAGTTAATTTTTACACTGACAAACAAAAACAAGATGAAAACAACTGGCTGGGAAAGATAAAATGTGATGCTACCTGTCACATGAGTAAACAGGGAAGTGAACATTAAATAAATATAAAAATATGCAAGTCATATTGGTGAGAAAATTTTAATATAAAAGTTTCATATAAAAAGAGGAAGCCCTTACTAATTGACCTTATTTATATATTAGGTCTAAGTGTAAAGCATGATAAGCAGGTCACTTCCAGTAATTGTACTTGTAGATTCTATCCAAACACAAGATGACATTAATCCTACGGAACATGGCCAGGATTTACCACTAAATGTAAACAGCTTGACAAGTTTTACAGCTGGGAATACCATGTGCAGGCCAGACAACAAGTGCGGATTTCATCACGGCACCACATATTGCTGGTACTATACTAACCTACAGCGACCATTGGGATTATTGCTGCACTGGACTTTGCAGTTATCATGGAAGAGCATACTTGTGGTGTCAATTTGGAACGGAATGGGGATTTTGTGGTAGTTCGCTAAAGACCTTATTTATATTTATAGATTGTATCCAAACACAAGATGGCATTAACTTCGATTCCAGTTTTACGGCTGGGAATACCAAGTGTCGGCCAGACAACAAGTGCGGACAAAGTATATCTGGTGCTATACTGACTGCTGCGACAATTGGGGTTATTGCTGCACTGGACTTTGCACTAGAGCTGTGCTATACTGACTGTATCAACAATTGGGGTTATTGCTGCACTGGACTTTGCACTAGAGCTGGACGAAAATACTTGTGGTGTCCATCTGAAGTTCATGGCAATATTGTGGTAGTTATGAAAGAAAGACATCCAAGGAAGACCATGTCTTGAAACACATCTATGTCGTACGCACTATAAAGAAAAGGAAAATGTTTTTTATTGGTGGTTTGTAGATTTGGATGGAAATTGAGACTATTGTTGTGCACACGGTAGTCCATGTGATAAACATGGTCAGAGCTATTATTGGTGTTATATCAGTAATCGTTCAGGTAACAAACTTTGGGAATATTGTACACCAGATTGGTTTAATTTTAATTAACTGACATACACCGCTAAGACATACCAAGGAAAAGTAAATAAAGTAAATACAGAGACCATGAATGTCCTATATATCTTATACAAATAATACTCTCATACAGGTTAGAGAATTTTAAATTCATACTCTACGGAGATTCGAACTTAGGTCCGTGGGAAAACGACACTCATCACTCAGCCTGTAAGCACCAGTCCATATTCCATCACGACTACGCATACATCATTAAACAATGATGCTACTAATTCGGTGGTATATGCACTCGTGCGTAGCCTACACGCTCGCATGGTGACTAGTAATTAATTCTCATTCCCGATTCCTATGAAAGAAATCAAGGTGTATAGGATTAATTACAAAGAACTACAAAATTTAAAATTCTCTAACCTGTGTGACAGTAGTATTTGTATTAAATATTAATTCTGCCCAGAATTAGATAGCATTCTCCTGTAATTCTCTCTCTCTCTCTCGCTGTATATATATATATATATATATATATATATATATATATATATATATATATATATATATATATATATGTAATGTAATGTAAGTGTTAAATCGTTACACAAAAGCAAACCCACAATTGCATGTAAAAGGACTAAGAATCTTAAAAGATTTCCTAATTAATTCCTAACTAGAAATAAACAAAACAAAACATCATTTAAAAAGGGTTCATAAACTAAATACAATAGACCTAGATGTTCACACTGTTCATTCATTAATGAAAATATTTCTTTCAGTAGTGACAATACGAAAGAGACATTTAGCATGCATTTAGTATGCATCTTGATACTAAATGTGCAATATCGAATGTTGTTTATTTGATCACGTATAAAAATTGTGGCATACAATATATTGGACAAACCACTAAACACATATCTCAACGCACGAACCGACATTGATCAGACATAAAAAATTGTATCGATCAATCATTTTCATCTGACGTAGCCGCACACTTTAATGACAGTTCTCATACTTTGCAAGATCTTTAATTTCAACCTATTGATATAGTTGATGCATGAGATGGAACGTCTGTTTATAAAAACCTATTGGATTCACCGTCTTAATACAATATATTTAAATGGTCTAAATTCATAAATTCTATAGAACATTCGTCCTTTTATCACCCAAATTATATAATTACAATTACTATCTGCATAATACTGACAGTAATGTAAATAAATAGGCATATTATAAAATAAATAGTCATAATGTAGAGCAAATGTATTTCATAACATATTTGTTTATAAATGTATTAGTAAAAATATTAGTAAATATTAGTTTTTATCACTCTTTCATTATTTTGGGTTTATTTGATAAATTAAAATAATATTGAATTATTCTTAAATAAACGTACAGGGGTCTTTAAATGTATAAAAGTAATCAACCAGTCTAAAACACCTAACTTTAAATGTATAAAAGAAATCAACCAGTCTAAAACACCTAACTTTAAATGGCTGAAAAAAGGAAAGTATAGATACTTTTAAAGTTGAAAAGGAGTTCAGTTTACCTTTGACAAAGGAGTTCTCTCCTGTCAAAAATGTATTGTATTTATGCTGTCACCTAGAGAACGTTGGTCATACTTAATGCTACATTGTTCATGTTTATGCTATATAACTAGGGATGCTATGGGCAAATCAATTTCTTGTAAGTTTCCGTTTGATTGGACGTTCGATGTACTCCGTATTGAATTTCAATTTCTATATAATCACACATTTTGTTTTACTCCTTTATCTACTTTATTTCTATCTTGAACAGCCTGGATGAATAAGGTAGCACATAATTCTCAACGTTAGGCGATTATATTATACTTGCATAGACCAAATGTTTTGATATTTATACGTGGTCAACCAAATGTACAACCCTTTGGATAGTCATCCGTGACATAAAACTTTATCTTGTTTTATATCAGTACATAAATTATCCATTTTAACGTCTATGTACAGGCGATTGTGCCTGTGAAGTTCAGTTCCATTATATCATCGATTTTGTTTCTTTTTCAATTGAAAAGAATTAACATGTCAACCCTTTTGATAACTATAATTTTGTAAAGCTACCATTGGTCGATATAGTAAGTTAATCGTTGTCACGGAATTGTATATATCGATCGTTTATTGATGATTTGGATTAAATACATGTACTCAGGTTTCGTTTCTGTGTACAGCGTTACCCGAGGGTGGTTTAGGTATATCGTATATTATTTCGAAATGGTGTGTCCGGTTCATCCCATGCTGCACGAGCAAAGTGCTTACGATGGAAAACCGATATACCTTGAGTGCACTGGCAGTGTATGGCTACATAGCCTGTGTATAAATTATCTCATCGTAGAGGTAGACGTCACATTACAAGAAGTCTTGTCAGTGAGCAGTCCACGTTATGACTCGCGATCTCCAGCTGTAGAGATAGATGGGTTAAATATTACTTTCCTATTTGTATTATAGGATATAATTGTTTTACGATCACATTTATCTTGTATTTTAGCTAATTTCGACTTGTGTTGTATAATGCAATGTTATAGTTTGTTTTCTAGTTTGCCTGTATGTAACTTAACAGAACGATTATATTCGCAAGAATTATTTGCTTATTAAGGAAGAGAAGGTGTTACGTTAACTACTGTAAGATTCTTGTCAGACACAGGTTCATTTGTGAACCTGATTATCACCTTGTATAGTAATCCAGATATAATTAATAATAATTAATAATCAACTCAAGTTTACAGTACATAATGTCATTACGTGCAGTTATACGTGACCGTGTCATTTGTAATACTCGGATTCAGATATTATATTTCAGCTGATTGATTGATGGTCGGTGACTGGTGAAGGGTGACTTGTGAATGCTGAGTGCAGTGGTGAAGGAGGGACGGAGTGATAGTTATGCTGTACCTTCGTACATGCACGGTATCATAGGTGTTGTTTAGCCGTGATGCTAATTTGGGTTATGTTACACCCAGTGTGCTGCTGTCGGGGGTGACGTTGGTCCGGAAGAAGATAAAGGTTATCACGTGGTGAAGAACCAAGGCTTCTGGACCAAAACGTCTGCAGAGAGCAAGAGATTTTACGGATCTGTCGGCAGACCAGGAGGGGCAGGCCGTTCGTGGTGGCTCCTCAATCATTCGGCAGAGCGTTGGGGCTGAGAATACCTTTCGGATTTGTATTCGATTCCGCAAGATATATGTCCCGATGTTTCATATCGTATTTCACTATCTGAGTGAAAACTCATCATATTTCACTGTTTGAGTGGAAACACATCATGTGTCATTAGTTGAGTGAAACACATCATATATCATTAGTAGAGTGAAACATATAAATATATCATTAGTTGAGTGAACTTTATTATTTATTACTATTTGTCTGGAAATGTTCAATGTTTACTTGAATAATTTTTTCCATTGTTTGTGTGGAATCACTTTGAATCATTATTCATTGTATCTTTTTACTATTTAATGATTTTTCTTGCATGTCAGTTCACATTTCATTTAAATCGCAATACATTATCAGGTTCGTGCATATTTTGTTAAATATCCAATATCTGGATTTTGTTGGCTCACGAATCAGAGTTTTTTCATTGAATCATTCATAAATAAATATTGTTTTTTTTTTTGTTTTTTTTTTAACCATCATTAGTGATCTTCGTTATAGTCCGACCCCAACCTGATTATCTTGTTACAATCGTTATAGACTGTTCGGCTACCATTGATCGATATAGTAAGTTAATCGTTTTAGACTGTCTGGCTACCGTATACCGGTATGGTAATGTAATCGTTTTAGACTGTCTAGCTCACATAGTTCATTATGGTAATTTAATCGTTTGAGACTGTCTGGCTGCCATATATCGGTTTAGTAATTTATTTGTTGTACTCTCTGTTTCCAGAATACACTATTATCCATCAGTACAAATAAAAGTGGATTTATTTCAAACTTGTTTGGTAGATCTTTGTTACATTTGGCATGGCCACCATAAACAAAAATTACACTCAAATGCTTTGAAACATTTGAAACAAGGCTAAAAGATAGAAAGAATGGAAGAAACGTATTTACCAAATTTATTTATGAAATCTAAGACTGGAACGTAATCAAATCTTTCCAGACTAGGACCTAAAATTAGAAAACACATGATGTACTTATCCTGGTGCTCTTAACCATATGATGGAGACCGTAAAAGACGGAAATGGAAATCAAAAACAGGGGAAATTATATTCATGATAAATAAATGATAAAAAAGGCTTACTAGCTACATAAAGGGATGTAGCTCAATCGCTAACCTCCTATTTTACGGATTCATTCAATTTTATACTGACAATTACCAAAATATATAGACATGTTTATTCAAAATGGAATTAAATTTTAAAAATCGACAATGGCCAAAATATAAAGACTTGTTTAATCAAATTGATAATGACCAAAATATAATGAC
>JAECUM010041777.1:0-11975 GCA_016617855.1 Megalonaias nervosa
TTAAATACTTTTTAAAAGTTCACAATAATGGCACTAAATGCATTTGACACAACCCCTGTACCATGTACATGAGGGCAAATGCACAAATGCCCTCCTTTCTTTGTTGCTGATAAAACATTATTGTAACTATTCGTGCATAACACACTAAAATGCATAAAATTACAGGCATGGCTCATTTATAGTCGGTATGTGAACTAAACCCCTCTTTCCAACCAAATCAACACAGGCGTGAGTGTATCTATTTCTAGAATGGGTGGGGTTTCGTAATGTAATCACTCACTTTATATAGCTTCTTTACAACAATCCATGATAGGATTGCAAATTTATGGTTTATTTGTTTGTCTACGTACTTGTATTAATTTTAGGCATTGATTAAATATTATCTGCTTCGTAGCTTTTTTCCGTATTATCACAAATACAAGTCACGTCAGAAAACAATTTTGACCGTACAATGCTTCTTGCGAATTGTACAACATAGCATTGTACCATACATTTCTGACCTATATAATTGCATTTTAAAGTTAAATCTTAAATAACATAAAACCTAGGCTTTGCATTCTATGAATTGTATATTTTTCTGTATATATTTGCGCGATGATTTATGAAAACATACAATCTAATAAACTGGTACTTCCCAGACATAGCGGTGTCTGCCATTTTTTCCCTGTTACTGGTACACTTACAGTTTCAAACTAATTTTATGATGAAATAGTGTACAAGAGACAGTTAAAATATCCAGAGCACCGATTTATTCTTAAAACACAAATTGCTATGTACATACTATTGTTAAAGTTTTGAAACTTAAGTTTGTATGTTTTTGTCATCGAAGGATAACGTGCATAAATCAGGTAGTGATAGGGGCCTAGTTGCTAACCTACTCGGGAAATAGTTAATGGTCAGTAAGCTATCAAGACACATGCCTGTAAATGTGCAAGAGGTTCTTTGTCAGCATAATTGATATCAAAACTAGGCCTAACTAGGCCTACTGATGGCTTGAAGAATACCTTTTGCTACAACACAGTACTTGAATAAACCTAAGGTGAGGGGGCATCTCAGAAGGTATAATTTGTGAATGTACCTCTACAAAAATCGCAGTGTGAAATCGTTTTCACTTTCCTAACAGAAGAAGGCGAAGTTTTAATTTTTTAGGCGACTTAATCGCCCACTTCGCCTGGTAGCGTGACCTCTGTGTACCATGTGTTGTAGAGGTTCTCTACTTGTGTGGAGATGAAGTAGCAGTTTGGGTTGCTAAAGCTTATCTCACTATCTGCTTGGGTACTATCGCTAAGGCATTGGTAATTGTTACTGGTATTAAAGACAAAATTGTCAAATATTCCAGTGGAGAAGTTTGGCAAACCACATTGTATACATTCCCAGCTTACACTGAGGAGGGTTTTGAACAAGGTGTCTAGCATACCTATACACTCTTAATGATATACTTCACGAGTCACAGCACACACAAGCTGTTGTCCATTACAGGCTTGTTGCAGACCCTGCAAGGAAACTTAATGGTTCTTGGGCCCGGATTTGGTTCTGTTGCATATGATTCAGCTAACAAAAGTCTACATAGATAGAGGAGAAGGAGTTTGTTTCTATAGACTGGTCCTTTTACCTTTGACATTGTTATTTTCAGAGTGGTAATGAGGTGGGTGGACAATTCCTAATCAGTAGTGGTTGTGTGTTATTACAATCATCTGCTGGTAAGGATGATAAGAGATGATAAAATACTGTGGTGTAATGTGTTTTAAATTATGTTATCTATCGAGTCCAAAAAAGCCGGATGTTTACCAGTTGGGGTTGAATTGTGGGATGCGCCAGTAAGTAATAAGTGTTGATTAACAGAAAATACCTTCAAATTTAAATGGGAATAGCTTGAGCAAAGATTCTATCATATTGTGTTTTAGGAAATGTTCACAACAACAGATAAGTGACGTTATATAGGAGCTGCCTGATTTTATGGATTAGTTGAAAAGAGTCTTGAGCTAGAACAGTAAATGACCGACACCCACATTGAGGCATCATGCCACAGATATATAGCATCATGTCCAACCCAGTTACATTATCCTGACACCAGGCCGACCAGTCCTAACATTAACATCTTAATGCCAAGCACCAAGCAAGGCAGCTACTAGTACCATTTTGATAAGTCTTTGGTATGACTGGGCCATGGTTAGAACCTGCGACCTCCTGCATCCGAGGCAAACACTCTAACCACTTAAACCACCGTAATGGTCAAATCCCATTTTCGCTCACTTTTTTCTAATTTCAAGTAAAAAAATTCTTGCCTTGCACAATGACACTTCTGCACTTAGTTTCATTCTTATCTGGATGGCCTTGTGTGACAAACAATTGAAACCTCTTAATATAACCAGGTTTTGTGGCCAAATTGGTTACCCTCTGCTAGTAACCAGAGAGTCGTCATTTGCTCGCTGTCTTCCATAGGTCGAGAGCAGCAGCCATGACCACCCCAGTGGCCTAAGTGGTTAAAGTATCTGCCTCGGATGCAGGAGGTTGTGGGTTCATACCAAAGATTTATTAAAAAATGGTACTACAGTAGAACCTGTCTTGAAAGACCACCTCTTCTGCCAAAAAATAATGGTCTCTCAAGACAGGTGGTCTGTCATAGCAGGTAATAAGACTATATAATCAATAAATCTGTGCATGGAGATCCTTGTCCCTCAAAACAGGTGGTCTCTCATAGCAGAGGTCTCTCAAGACAGGTTTTACTGTAGTAGCTACATGGCTAGGTGCTCAGCATTAAGAAGGTTAGTGTTAGGACTGGTCAACCTGGTGTCAGAATAATATGACTGGGTGAGACATCATGCCACATGTCTGCGGCATAATGCCCCAGTGCTAGACATCACTATAAACTGCCACACAGCAGACATTGTAGCAATATGACTGAAATTTTTTTAAAGCTACATTAAAAATCCAAATCACACACAAACAGCAGCAGCAATGCAAGATCCTGTTCACACACTCAACCACTACTTGAAATGCACAGAGACAAGTCTTGGCATGCACAAATGCCACTTTTTTCTTATGAAAGTCAGGAAACAGGATATTACCCCTCAAGGCTAAAATGGCTTATACATTCGGCATATTCTGAGGTCTCACAAGATCAGAGTTGCCTCATGATGATGACCACTTATTAGATTAGAGGAGTCTGTGTGAGCCTTGCATTGAACTTAACACTTTGATCCAAGATAGAAACTGTTGGCTGACATGCAGTCAACCTTCTTGAGTTTTTATCTCAGGCATTTAGCTTTGCAGAGACAGACTTTGAATCTGGTAGGTCCAGTGGTGTGGCATCACAGAGGGCTTCCAGACCCTGTTAAAACAGCCTCTCAGTTTCACTGGATTTTCCAGTGAAATTTTGTATGTAAGATTTCAATAATCATCTTCTTAATCATTTGTAGGGGTCACAGATCAAGTGACCCTAGGCTGTGTTTGTTATGTAATTAGGAGAATGGGTTATTGTTGGCATGGGGAATCCAGCCATCATTCCCTTGAATTATACCAGGGGTAGAGGTCGGATACTCAGCATACCCTCTTCCTATTACCTATTCTCCTGATGTAATGTGATTGGGGAACGTATTTGAAGGAGAATTTGTCAGTAAATTGTGTTTCTTTAAGAATAATTAACCAATCACATTACTTAAAAACCCTCCCAACCATCCCATTATGTGAGCATCCTTGTTAATATATCGCTCAGCTAAAAACTAGTGACACCTGGTAGAGGCAAGGAGAGGTAATAGGCAAGAGTTGTTGCCCTTTTAGTGAAATAGACAGGAAAAGGCCATTTTTGTTTTTTTAGTAGGGCTGGATTCACAAGGTAGCAGGCTAATATTCCTAATGTAATGTGATCGGCTAAGTATTCTCAGAGAATCATAATTTTCTGAAAAATTAGGGGTTTTTTGTATGTCCTGCGCAGGAACTTGTTTACTTCCATGATAGCAACTGGGAGAAAATTCCACTGCTCCAATGAATTAGTGATGGCTGGGTTTTTAGTAATCCATCCAAAAAATCGCTGAATTGGAGTTATGAGATTAGCAATAATTTTTAGCCCATTAGTTGGCAGCCCAGCTGTTGATGATTTGATTCTAATTGCTTTAGTTATCTATTGAAATTCTTTTGTCCACTCTATCTCTAAATGTTGTAACTGGTAAGCCATGCCTCCTGAATCACCATTTTCTTTCATCATTTCTTATGTGCTTGCCATGGCTGTTGTTTACCAGTGCCTTAAGTTTTTCAATCTAAAAACAAAAAACAGCTGGCATATAATTTTGATCTAATTAAAAAACAGTATTACTGTAATTATTCTTTAATTTTTATAATTCAGCTGTTACAAAATCATTTGTTAAAAATATTTTGGCAATAAAAATTATTTTTAGCAAGAAATTTACATTATTTTCTGTTGAGTTAATCAACATTTGTCAGAGAAATATGTTTATTGCTAAGTTTATTCACCTAATTTTTAATATGTGTAGTACAAGAAAACGAAGAATATATAATTATTAATTGTAGTGGGCATCAATGGGCTTCGACACAAATTCAGTACAGTATCAAAGTAATGTGGGTTATTACATCATCTTGTTAATTGAAAGCAAGACTATGGGTGTATTCCTCATGCATATGTTCCCAAGACAGCTGCCATAATTGAGAGAAAAACATTTAAAATTGATTGTTGTAGTTGTGGTTTAATGCCATTTTTCACCACATGATAGGCCATAACATGGCAGTTAGTATAACTGGTGAAGTGAGAATCCAGAAATGCCCAGGTAAAAACTACCTGTATTGGCCCATGGGGAGGATCTGGCAAACTTTCTTACATGTCCACATTGGCCTAGCCCAAGAATCAAACCCACACATACAAAGGTGAGATGGAAGTAATGGGTAAAAGCTAGTGCTTTAGACCACTCTGCCACCCAAGACCACAAAATTGAATGAAAAATTAATATAATCAAGAAGGACAAAGGATAAATACATTCCTATGCACATGTATTATGCTCTTGGTTCCATCAGGTCAACAACTCCAGCAAGTGTGACATGCCTTATCAAATCCAGCATGATAGGCAGTTGGAGTTTATAAAATGAAATTAATATAATAATCTTTAAAAGGAAATTGAATAATACAACATTTTCACAATGTGACGTTTATCACATGTTTGACTTAATAGTAGTGAGGACACAGGAATCATGTTTAGGAAAAATTGGTGGTGTTCACCATGAAAAATTTTAGATTTCTCTGGATTAAGAAAGAATTCATCAGCTACTGGTAGTATGGAATAATGAAGGGATTATGACATATAGTTTGAAATTGAAAGTGATTGCCCAAATAAAAGTGATAGTCTTTGTGACTAGCAATATTTGTGTAGACCTGTAGTGTTGAAATAATATTGCCTGTGATTGAGTGTTTTGCAAAGTAATCATGTGCATATTTAAACTAATAAATGAAGTAAAATATATTATGATATTCTAATCAAGCAGATTTAAATTAAATAAAGTGTTACTTGGAATAAATAAATAATAAATAAATAAATCTGATACAGTACCATGAATTGTGGGAGTGGGGGTGTCAGCAGATATTTGAGAAAGAAAACATTTACACATTGGACTAAATGTGTGATGATAAGTATAATGCATTCAAGTACATGAGAACAGCCATAAATGCCTCACCATATTCTTTGTGTTATACTGCTGTCAGACTGGTTTTACATCTTTAACCGCATTCTCAGTATGCATCCATGTAAATGGAGCAGAGGATCAACTCTTATATGAGGTTGTGAAAATGGTCTGTTGACAAGATGCTTGAAGAATTAAATTTGTTACAGTCAATACGGTCAATTTCAAAACCCACCCACCTTCCATAATGACAGATATTAAGTCCAGTAATGTAAACAAATCAGATTCATGAATCAGCACCAGGAAGTATGAAGAATTGTAAGCCATTTTAATATTCTCTTTTTTGTAGAGTTACAAAGTCTTCAAAAACTGGTGCAAGGAAAACAGAAAAGAAAACTGTCAAGTCAGCATCACAGTCGAAAAAAAGGTCAGGTGATAGAAACTTGGAGAGTTCAAGAAGGTCAGATGCATCCCAGTATGATATTCGCACAGGTATGAAGTTTTCAAATAGTTTCTTATAGATTTTTTTCCCCTGAGGAGAGTGTGATGAAATAGCAGTTGCAATGTCTGTCTGTCCATCCATAGATGGGGTAGTTTCCTTTTTTGTCTTGGACCAAATATGCACCTTACTTGTGAGTAGAAAAAGAAGTCTGTTTATTTTGGGGTTGTTAGGTTCAAGGTCATGGTCACTGGCACCAAAAATATGATTTTCATTTCTGCATGGTAAGTTAAGTTACCCTTAGTATTTATCCAACTTCACAAATTGAGTACACTTTGGCAAGGGCAGTTCTTTTATGTTTCTGAGGGTGAGAGGTCAAGGTCACTGGAGCAGATATTGTAATGTTCATCAGTTTTTATCAGACTTCATAGATAGTCTTCACTTGGGCTGAGGTACCTAGCTACTGATTCTCAGGTCCAGCAGTCATAGGTTAAGACTACTGGAGCTAATATTGTCATTGTGGATTCTATGTTGTTCCATCTACATTAAGTTTATCATACCCAGTTTTTGTCAACTGTGTTGTTGCTTTACACTCTAGGAAAGGCAATTCCATGTAGAATCGGTGATTGAAGATGAAAGGTCAGGGTAACTGGATGTAACATTGCTGAATTATGTTAATTTTACATATGTAATAATTAAGATTTGTTTATTTATTCTTAAAAATTCTAATAATATGCTGCAACAGTTTAATTCACACATCCTGAGGTTTGATGTTTAATTTATAAAACATAGAGTAGAGAGTATATTTAATGCAAATACCTTATATTGATTTGGGGTGTGCAATTTTACCAGTATATTGGTATATTGTAGTACTGATTCAGCAGTACATCACCGAAGGACCAGGTTTTACAGTAGTTCTGTTGTATATGAAACAAAATTTGACCCGCAGCCTAACTTTGTTTCATTCAAATATTTTGTTTGATTCAGTGTCTCTTGTTCTGACTGTCTCCAGATTTCCTCCAAAAATGTGTCAGCTGAGATAATGGTTGTTAAAACCTGCCTGTTTCATAGCAGAGACCCAAAACTATGGATGTTGAACCTAAAGTCTTGCATGAGCTTATGTCAAATGACAAAAGCGAAATCTCTTGTAGTAATTTTGGATGAAATTCCACAACAAAAATGGAAAATTGACTGGTGTCCTTGCCATTTTGTTGGGACTATAATGAGGAAGAAATATTCACAATCCTAGTCTGCTGCACAATTTCATTATTTCATTTACAAATATATCTGCTTTTCCATTGTGAATGGACACAGTCCATGAAATGAATGACATTCTCTGTAGCTCCTGCCTTACATGACTTCAAATACACTTTCAGCTTCTTGTACACTGTGCTGTTCATTGTCTCATTTATGATGATTCCAACAAAGATTCTGTAATTAATATCATTGTTGCCCTGATTTTGTCATCAGTGGTATCTAGCATTTCATCATGGACTCTGTCTTGTATAAAATTAATATGTAGACCTTGTCTTGAAGGCTGGCACACCATTTCTATCTCTGTCATTTCGAAAGTGAAAAAGTGCTTATATCTTATCAAGTCACATACAGAAAATATGGAGCCAGTTATCTAACCATATATTAGAAAGAAAATCAAACAGGTACTAGTTCAGCCTGCCTTACCGTGTATGCAACCCATCACCCAGTTTATAAAACTATAAGTAATAAATAATAAACACTGAACTTGGCTATATTTTCATGATATATATTTTACCTGCAACTCAGTCATGAGATTTCGCATACTGAGTGGTTAGCTGTTCTTTGCAGCGAAGTATAGAGTGCTTGTCTGCACTTTGGATTTTCCAGATGCACTAGTTGCAGTCTCTGTTGATGTTTCTATAACTTGTATCATAGCCTTTTTTTTCTTCATTTTACCTTGTACAATGTGCAGATGTTTTGGGCTGCAGTTTGAACAGCTGCCAAATGCACTCTTTTGTAGATTGACACTCCCAACATTAGCAAATGGATTTTTCATTTATGCATCTTTGCACCATGACAAAACACAATTCTGACACAACATGATGATGTGCAATTAGCAATAGAATGATGTACACAGTGTAAAAGTAACATTGCAAATGAACAAATTGGAAATAATTTACTTGTACCCAAGAAGAACTACCAGTTCTTTAGAAAATCAGTTTAAATAGTTAATTAAACAAATTTTCATGGATATTTTTATAGCATCATGAAAACAATCATTGTGTACTTAACCCAATCAGTTCTTTATTTCTGTCCACCATTTTAAAATTTCCATACAGCTGGTTCAGAGGTTGTAAAGTGGTGTTAAATTCTAATAATCTTGATCAGTGTCACGCAAACAATCCTATCAGTGTCACACAAACAATCCTATCAGTGTCGCGCAAACAATCCTATCAGTGTCACACAAACAATCCTATCAGTGTCAAACAAACAATCTATTCAGTGTCACACAAACAATCCTATCAGTGTCATGCAAACAATCCTATCAGTGTCAACAATCTTGTATCTTCAATGTCAACCATTGGACAATCCCTCCTGGCCCTTACAACTTCTCATGAGAACAATGCTAATTGATTAGCAGGTCAGACAGGTGGGTAGGATTGGTCATTCAGACAGCAAAATTGTCCAAGGTTATTGTGTATTACTGATTGTAGTGCTTCAGACTGAAGGCAAAAATTTCCGGGAGTCAAAGTGATGCATAACTTGGGAGTTTGGGTCAGGGAAATCCTGCCATATGGCCATGATTGCAGCCATATTGAAAATCTTGTTATGACTACTCATTCTGAACAGAAAGTTGTATTGATATGGGGTTTTCACTTAAAGACTATTTAAGATATCTTGTTGGTCATAAATGAAAATTATGCTGTGACCTCCAATATGGTTATAATCTTGAAACTCTTGATGTTGCTACTACTTCAAGATAGGTAATCATATTGACAAGTAGTTCTCACTAATAGACTTTCTATACTGTCAAGCTGATTCTAAATGAAAATGGTGCCAGTCTGACATCCAGTATGATATAGCAGCCATCTTGAAATTCTTGTTATTCCTACTCCTCTTCAGTGGAAAGTCATATTGACAAGGTTTTCACCAGAGGTTGTCTTATGGTTATCTAGTTGGTCCTAAATAACATCGGTGCCAATCTGACCCCACATAAGACCTCCATCTTGAAGATTTTCTTACCTCCATTACTCCTTGATGGATGGTTATATTAACCTGGGGCTTTCACCAAAATATTTTTTGATGATGTCTATTTTGTCCTAAACGAAAATGGTGCCAATCTGATATCCAATATGGCCACTGTAGTTGCCATTTTGAAAACCCTGTTATTTCAACACGTTCTAAAATGGAAAGTTAAATTGAATAGGAGTTTTCACCAGAAAACTTCTTACGGTGTCTTATTGGTTCCAAATGAAATCGCTGATCTGACATCCAACACTCTTCTGTGGCAGCAATCTTGAAAATCTTGTTGCTAGACCTCCTAAGTGGCTGGCCATTTTGACAAGGGATTTTCACAAAAAGAAAATGGTGCCAATCTTATATTCGATATGGCTATCATGATGTCCATCATGATAATCTTGTTTATCATTACTCCTCCTGAATAGATGGTCCAATTGACAGAGGGTATTCACCAACAGACTTTTTATGATGTTTGTTGGTTCTAACTCATTTAAAATGAAAGCAATGATGCTGATCAGATATTCATTATGGCCATATAGCAGTCAGTTTGAAAATCAAGAATATTAGAAATAGTTTAAACACTTGGCACTTAGAAAGAAGAAACTGTTTTCCCTTGGATTTCTTGAAATTTTCCCATCAAGGGACTATTGTTCCTAAAGACAAGGGATTGAAATAAACCATCTGCAGCGTGATCCTGATGGTAACATTCAAGTCATTCCACATTGATAGGAATCAACAATCACAACAGGTTCTAGAGAGGGAGAACTGTATATATGTATATGTGTGTTATATACTTAGTAGCTTTCTCCAAACACTTGTGTTATTTATTTAAAATGTAGATATTGTTATGATTTACTCGCATCTTCCTGATCAGCAGCGTGAATAATTTTTTCCCAAAAGGGTATCATTCTTTTTAAAGATTTCTGATTCAAGAGACTTGTAATACTTTTTCTTTATGGAATAAAAATGTGCAGCATTGTCATTAATCATTTTTTTAAAAATTGTGCATCTCTCCACCATTATTGCTAGAAATAAACAATATATATTTTATATTTCTAACTATTGTTGGTTGACATTTACTTTTGGTGCATTCTCCAGCATTCTTATTCAGTCATTTTTTTAATAATGCACAATTTTCTTTGCAGATAAATCTTTGAAATTGAAGAAATTCAGCAGCAGACAAACTCGGGGCTGGGGACCCTTGGACAAGTTAACCGGAGAGTGCCTGATTAAAGTACTGGATGAAGGAGTCAAGTAGGAGTTACATATGGCTATATTTAGTAGGAGTTTCAGCTGTGGCACACCAGATTGTTTTCATTCTTCAGAGCTCAAAGAAAATTTCTTTGAGACACAGGCCAGGGCTGGTGACTTATAAAATATCACAAGCCCCGACTCGAACTTCACAAGCCCGATTCCATTTCCATATGCCCAAACTTAAAATCATATTAAATTGACTTGTGTGATTATTTGGACCTCAAAAACTTTCACACAGTTTTTTTCTCCAGGTCCTGAGGTCAGCCATTGTATAATTGCTCTAACAATGTCCTTCTTAATCAGTAGATCAACAGTGTTTGTGTTCATTAGCATCGGAAGCGTGTCTTGATTTATACAGTCTCAGTTTCTGCCTACACTTTTCACGTTGTTCATTTGTGCTGCATAATTTGATTAACCAGTATTTCATTACACTAGAGTAAGCATGAGCACGGGGCAGATGAATTATTATTCATTCAACTTTAACTTCAAACATCTGGAATAATGCAGTGGCAATTAAAACAAGACAAAAAAAAAATACGCAAGCATATTTGCTGATCTCAACTCTGCCAAAGATTGGCCGATTTTTATCATCAAAGACAGAAGAGCCAAAATGACCACATTTGATCCCTTTATTACTTATAATACCTCCAACAAAACATCCTGCATTTGGCCTAAACTCTCCAGATTACAAGTGACCGCTCCGGTGGCCTAGTGGTTAGAGTGTCTGCTTCAGATGTGGGAGGTCGTGGGTTTAATCCCTGGTCAAGTCATACCAAAGACTTACAAAAATGGTACTAACAGTTGCCTCAGCATTAAGAGGTTGGTGTTAGGATTGGTTGGCCTGGTGTCAGGATAATGTGACTGGGTGGGACATCATGCTACATGTCTGCAGCATGATGTCCTAGTGCTAGACATCAATATAAACTGCCACACTGCAGACATCATAGCGACATGACTGAAATTGTTAAAGCTACATTAAAAATCCAAATAACACACACACACACACCAGATTACAACAATAAAGTAACCAATTAACAGCTTTCATGTATACACACTGGTCTTAAATTCCATTATGCATCCGTGCATCATTGCATCGCTTGCAAAAATTTATGGGACAGTTCCAGTACCCACAAGACTGGTTGTCGCTGGTTTCTGGTACATACATATCCAAAACGGTATTTTAGAACCACAGGTACATGCATGTTAACTTAGAGCCATGTGAGCTAGTTAATAGTAACCCAGGCAATTGGTTCCCCATTCATAGGTCACATGCTTCACTATCTACACAAAGTTTAGAACTTTCAATAGAAGTATGATAAGTAGAGGTCTTCATAGGGGTAAGGGGCATACATGAGGATAATTTACTAGTCTTCAAGCATCTTCAAAATAAATTTCTGCATTTCATCAAAGTGGTCAAAGTTTTTTCAGGCAAATTAGGTTT
>JAECUM010041779.1:0-16511 GCA_016617855.1 Megalonaias nervosa
AAGGAAATCCCAGTCAAGGGGTTACATTATTTGTCTCCCCACGAGGCTTGCCGAGTGGGGAGTCATATAATATAACCCCGCGACTGGGATTTCCTTGTCTCGGTCCAAACCCCAACGTAATTTTTTTTTTCTCACCCAATATTTTCCTTTAAAGTAAAACAAAAAAACTCTTTACTAGTGTAATATAGTTCACGTCCAAATGTTTCAATGCGGCTCATTAATACAAATATGTTAATGAAGGTTGTGGTGTGACCGTTGCATCCGAAGTATACAGCTTATACGCGTGAGCAAAGAAAAATAACAACATAAAACTCTCATAGTAATGAGGTATTATCACATTTAATATATGGATGTTATATGAAATTAACAATAAATAACTAATATTTATTACAAGAAACTGTTTCCTTTTCATCAGTTCCAATTTTGAAAAATTATATTGCAAATAATGAAACGATACTGGGTACTCAGCTCTACTGTAGTTATACTTAGTACAAGCTTAACGAAGAGTAACATATTGCATTAGATTATTCATGGATAATTAGAGATCTGTGTCACTATCGTATATAATTCTCCTTTTCTTTGGAGGAGGAGAAACTGTTTGTGACATACTTGTGTTGTCCTTAATATTGATTGTAAATAAAAGACTCTCCAAATACGGACCCTAGCGGATAACCATGTGCTAAACTTTCAAGTTCACGGATTCTATGAAAATTTATTTTTCTGTCTTGGAAATGTGGCAAGTGCTAGTGAAATTTGCTTATGGATTAATGTGTTGACGGATAAATGATTCCTTCTGGCTGGTAAGTGCATTATTTGTCATTAAATATTGTAGGTATATTTTTGATTCAGCTGGGGCACAATGGAGATGCTTAACAAAATTAGAATAAAGCATGCTTGACATAACACATTTCTAGCTGTTACTAAGTTTTCTGTTGTTGTTAAGAGAGTCGGGAGACTATGAAGTGCATAGGTCTATAGTCTATGTGCAAGGATCAGTGTTTTCTGTCATAGTTCATTTCACACAGCATTGAGAATTTTATCGTATCTGTAGCACAGTCAATTTTCAGGTCAGTGTCATTAAATGTAGCTAACATTATATAATTTGTTTCACACGAAGTATTTAAGACTAGTTATGTAGCTTCAGCTACATTTAATAACGCTGACCTGAAAATGTAATGAGCTAGGCCTGCATATAGGATAAAATTGACCATGCTGTGTGGAACGAATTAGCATAATACCAAAAAGCTCGACATCGTGTGCGTGTGTGTCTTTGTCTCTCTCGAAATGTTTTTGTATGGTGTGTTCTCAAAGATGGATTGACCTTAAGTTACTATGTTTTTGTTATATATTTGTTGTTGTTGTTGTTTGATTTTAGAACAACTACGTCAGGCACAGCAGAAGACAACAAGTGTTTCATTTTTTAAAAGTAGTTCTGAGCGCGTGGACATCTTGACTGAGACGACTGGTCTGAGATGACTAGACTGAGATAAGAAAAGTAAGGTTAGCAAAACAGCTAGATTTCTCTGTCGCATGGGTGATTATATATATATATATATTTATTTATATATGTGTGTGTGTGCGTGTGTGTGTGTGTGTGTGTGTGTGGACCAGGAAAGCGCTCAGCCAGTTTCTCAGACTTGCTGTATCCAGCTTTGTCATGTCTAAGTATTTTTTTGTCAAAAACGTCCTCTCAAAAAAGATCTGGTGGATTTGGAAAGATAGTTCACACACACACACACACACACACACACGCGCGCATATGTATATATAGTGTGTGTATGTGTATGTATGTACGTGGGAAACTTTTTTGATATCCTAATAATTTACTTTTCATTGATCACATATTGTTCAGTGTATTCTTTATACATGAGGTATGTAGACTCTGCTTACATGCGTATTCATTTTACTTCACTGATGATTGATTCAAGTTCAAAAGGTGTTTTCAAATATTTGTGTCTGCATATTTTCTTTCGTTTTGTCGTGCAACTTTAGTTTATATGTGTGACATAAATCTTATATGCTGACCTACTTTTTCCAAGCCTGTTTCTATAGAAAAAATTGTCCTATTTTCTGCATCATTTTACAGTTGTTTTTTTACAAATCATACTGCTCATGTATGTGCGACCTGTTGTTAGAATATATACTAATATTAAATGTCACTATTCCATATTTCTTTTCATGTTCTTAATCGCACCATAAAACTCTCCAATATTTAATTTATGTGCAATACCTTTGTTAAACACAGTAAACTTTTTTCTACTAATCTGTGAATAATAGAAATTTTTCCTCTATATATATATATATATATATATATATATATATATATATAGGTATATATATATGTTATGGTATATATATATATATATATATATGTTATATATGTATATATATATACATATACACACATGTGTGTGTGTGTGTGTGTGTGTGTGTGTGTGTGTGTGCATACTTGCACTAATTACAACAAATTAGCTAATATTTTATCAGAATTAGGTTATTTCTAACTCCGCATACTTATTAAAATATATTTGAATTTAAATCGCATTATATCTGCAAGAATGCGGTTAAAATCATATCAAACATTTTTATGCCGTCACGATTTGCTTAAGGCAATTATGAAATGGGTGAAAAATATTAACGTGAACCTAGACAAAATATTTATCGACAAAATATGTACCTCAGCCAACATCTAATAGATGATATATTTTTCGCTCAGCCAATCATAGTTTTTGTTCCTAGTTTTCTACCTTTGTTTTTATGATGGTTTACTTCCTAAATGTACTATATTTCACATAAAATAAGTTAGTGCCTTAGTCCTGGATCGTTTTCACATTTCTCTGAACGCATCTCAGATAAGATGTAAAGGTGGTTGGTTGTAGCCGTCTCGGGCGACTGAAAACTGAAATGTCCGGTGCTGCTTATGGACGTGAAAATACAGATAATTGAAGCTTTACCGTTTCTCCATCTGATGAAAGCGCAGGTGAAATTTACCACAGAGGTGGTTAATCTTATCATCGCCGTATAATTCGGAGCATGCCGTGCATAGTTTACGAGTCATTATCGCTTAATCGGAGGGAACTAAAAGCCTATTGCTTTATGTTTTTAGGTTAGGTATGAGATATGAAGGTATCATGGAACTCTTGAGGTAAAACTATCGCAAGAAGAACAGAGTTTGCAGAAACAGTGAAACTAATGAGCTTGGGAAAGACTAAGTTAATAAAATGCATACTAAAGCATTACCAGTAAACAGAAGACGAGACATATTCATACCAAACCTCACTGTTAAGACAGAAGACAAGACAGATACATACAAAACTTTTACTGGTAAGACAAAAGACAAGACACATTCACAGTATCAGTTCATTTCTCTAGGTCGATAAAATGGTCTATACGTGTGGCAGGATAAAGATTAAACAAGCACTGTTAAAATACAAATATCAGACAAAAAGAAACGTAACGAAAGAAACATGGTCATGAAGATATGTTTGGATGGACAGATAAGTAGAGGATGATTTGCGTATATGAGATTTTGATTTCATTAAACTATATATCCTACATAATGTTTTCTAAACAATGGATTCATATACACATTTCTAATCAGTCATTCCAGCCAATTCATGCAAACACATATCTATATCGCGCTTCCATTGATGCAAAAATTCCACAGTCCACCCACTCATACGTCAACGAATGCCAAGATAACTGAATAGTTTTGCCAAATGAGCCCTGTATATTTTGAAATTGGCACATAGATGGCTGGGTACACTGAGTCCATGTTAAATGTTTACTGAAAATGTAAAATTATACCTGAAACAATACAATAGGTGGCACCCTCGTTGTTGCCTTACATAGAGTTCACCTTTATTTTATCAAAGGCCTGTATTACGAAGTAAATAAAAATCGTCATAATATTTGTACCTGGTACACTTGGACACTTGTACAAAGGCCCTTACGTTCACAATATCTATTTCAGAGTAAAGATGTGTTTTGCTGAAACATAAAATAGAAAACTCATCTTCAATATCATGCTGTGTTTTCCATCGAATACTCCTAATACTGAAACGAAGCAGAGG
This sequence comes from Megalonaias nervosa, assembly GCA_016617855.1. Taxonomy (NCBI): domain Eukaryota; kingdom Metazoa; phylum Mollusca; class Bivalvia; order Unionida; family Unionidae; genus Megalonaias; species Megalonaias nervosa. The sequence goes on from JAECUM010041779.1 coordinate 4,074, forward strand.
AATCTCGTAACGTGGGTTGGATCCAGAGATTAATTCTAAATATCCATTTAAAATAAATAGAAGGAAAACAGAAGGCTAGATATAATAGCTTTGATAAGTTTCAAACAATGTAGACTTACCTATTCAGACACCTGAATAGCAGAATGTGTGACTGATTGGGCATCTGTGAAGTCCTATAGCAAATGCCAACCTACAATTCTTGGACATCCCAATGGAGACTGTAATGTATGATGGATAACCCACTTTCAAAATACATACAATTCTTGGACATCCCAATGGAGATTCTGTAATGTATGATAGAATTACCCACTTTCAAAATACATACAATTCTTGGACATTCCAATGGAAACTCTGTAATGAATTATGGAATCACCCAATTTCAAAATACATACAATTCTTGGACATCCCAGTGGAGACTAATGTATGTTGGAATTATCCATTTTTAAAGTTCTTGGACATCCCAGTGGAGACACTGTAATGTATGATGGAATTACCCACGTTTAAAATGCATACAATTCTTTGCTCAAGTGGTGATTCTCCGTTTTGAATATTCATGAAGAATCTACAGAAAAGAAATTATATTTTAAAATAGACACAGCTGTTTGACATTGACATTGTGTTACACAGCTGTTTGACACTGACATTGTGTTCAGGAGACAAAACGGAGAGAAGAAATGAACAGCGACTAATTTACAAGATCTGCAATATTTTTCAAATGTTAGTGCGACAATTTGGACTTTTGGATGCTTGTTCTTGTAATAGATGCGTATGCATGATTATAATTGATTACACAAAAAATGATATATTGCAAACCCATCAAATGGACAAAATGAAGACTTATTTCAAAGTCATTTTTAAGCTGAAATAAAATGCATCATGTGTGTAATATGAACAGTTCAGAAAATTTTATTTGACAATGACGGAGAAAATTCATCGGACAGTTACAGTAAGAAAAACATGCTTTGTGATATAAACCTGCATATGATAAAACTTACATGCACATAACATTTAGTACAAATAAGTATTTAATAAGGTTTGAACAAAAACGTGCTATTGAAAAGGAAATTAATTTATTCAAGATAGAGTTTGGAAGAAATATGATTGGCATCTGATATTAAATATGAAAATTTTTATCCAAATTACTGTTTTCTCAATATTCTTCATAAAGGTTTAAGCCCTACCCACAAAAGAATAAACGAAGGCAAAATTATACACTTTTATTTGAACGAAACAAAGACATTTCCAAAGAAACTGATACAAAAATTGGCTGTTCATGTCTTTGTAATTAATTTTTCTGGAAATGTTTCGAACGTTGTCGTCGATACAGCATGACGTCGTTCTAGTGCAGACTGCTCAAGAAAAAAATATAGAAGCAAAACATGCATGAATTACGCTTCAAAAAATGCGATACTTCCATAAATAATAATCTATGTATCAATTAAATCATATTATTAACATATAAATGTACATTTTACAGTTATTTCAGACATATGCAGTAAGATGAAACGGGAATAACATCGTATAGATGTGCCATTGCATATGGATAGAGGAAGCGAGGCGCAAGATGTGCCATTCCATATAGATAGAGGAAGCATGGCGTAAGATGTGCCATTGCATATGGATAGGGGAAGCATGGCGTAAATTAATGTTACTTATTTCACTTATTGTAATAATTTAGTTATATATAGATTTGCCATCTTCTATGGAATGCTGGCAGACAGTGTGCAAGTCGATATATTATGATAAGGTTCTTAAACTTCATAAAAGACTAAAAGATTTTCTCACATTGGTGACGTCTGATAAAAATCCTTAGTGTGACTTTGTTTCTAAGATTTGCATAAAGTTGGCATTGTAAAACAAAGTGATATTCATCTTCTATTTGACTTTTATGGCATAAAATACATAAATGATTGGAATTGGGACATCCTTTCTCTATATGGGCGGAATATTGCAGTCTTGCTAGTGCATTTAGTTGATGGTTAAGTAAATCAGTGGTTAGATAAAAGTGAGCAGAAAACTATTATATAATATATTACGGTGATATGCTTTATGCGAATTTTTACAGTCCTGACTTAAATTGTCTTTAAGACGTTGTCTGAAGTTTACGGCATTTGTTCTCCTCTGTTAAAACAAATACGTTTCCTTGATTTATTACTGTACTTAATTTACTTATTTTACGGTTGTAATCATAAGAAAAATCTCTTTTTGTTCATTATTTTCATATTAATAAATAAGTGATGAAGTTTAGTCATTTTTTAAACTCCACGGTTAAGGACAACACAAGAACAGATGGAAAGACACAGTATCCTTTCTTCTTTTCTTACAGCAAAAGCGCGGGATGAGTACAAGATATATAAAGTAAACTCCTAAGTCCTTTATAATATCAATTTGTGACATAACTTAGCTAAAAAGCGTGACAGAACCTAGTCAATAAAACTATATTCAGAAATATGAAGGATATCTGGAATTTAGGGAGGATAGGATAACAAGAAACAAGATAACCGGGTTGGGGTCGGATTATAACGAAGAACACTAATGATGGTAAAAATACAATGTTTATTTATGAATGATTCAATGAAAAAACTATGTTTGATTCGAGCGCCAACAAAATCCAAATATTGGATATTTAACAAAACAATATATGCACCAACCAGATAACGTATTGCGATTTAAATGAAATGTGAACCGATATGCAAGAAAAAAAATCTTAAATAGTAAAAAGATACAATGATTAACGATTCCAAGTGATTCCACACAAACAATGGAAAAAAAATGATTCACGTAAAAATTTACAATTTCCACACAAATAGTAATAAATTATATAGTTCACTCATATAGTGATGTATGATATGTTTCACTCAACTAATGAAATATGACGAGTTTCCACTCAAATAGTGAAATATGATGAGTTTCCACTCAATAGTGAAATATGATCAGTTTCCACTCAATAGTGAAATATGATGAGTTTCACTCTAAAAGTGAAATATGATATGAAACATTGGAACATGTATCTTGCGGAGTCGAACACAAATCCGAAAGGTCTTCTTAGCCCCAACGCTCTGTCGAATGGTTGAAGAGCCACCACGAACAGTCTGCCCCTCCTGGTCTGCCTAAAGATCCGTACAATCTCTTGTTCACTGCAGACCCGTTGGCCCAGAAGCATTGGTTCTTCACCACGTGATGACCTTTATCTTCTTCCGGGCCAACGTTATATAACACAACCCAAATTAGCACCACGGCTAAACAGCACCTACAATACAGTGCATATACGGAGATACAGCATAACTATCACTCCTTACCTCCTTCACTACACTCAATATTCACCATTCACCAGTCACCGACCATTAATCAAGCAATCACCAATCAGTCTGCTGCAAATGTAATATCCGAATCCGTGTACTACAAATGACACGGTCATGTACAACAGCACGTAATTACGTTATGTACTGTAAATTTAAGTTGATTATTTTATAGAAATTATATTTTCGGGACTAACTGTACAAGGTAATAATCAGGTTCAGAAGTGAACCTGTTTCTGACAAGAATCTTATAGTACTTAACGTAACACCTTCTCTTCCTTAATAAATATAACATTATTACGAATATAAACGTTCTGTTAAGTTACATACAGGTAAACTAGGAAACAGACAATAACATTGCATTATACGGCACAAGTCGGAATTACCTAAAATACAAAATAAGTGTGATAGTAAAACAATTATATCCTATAATACAAATAGAAAAATAATATTTAACTCACATACCTCTACAGCTGGAGATCGCGCGTCATAAAGTGGACTGCTCACTGACAAAGCTCTTCGTAATTTGATGTTTAGCTCTACGATGAGGTAATTTATATACAGGCCATGTAGCCATACATTGCCTGTGCGCTCAAGGTATATCGGTTTACCCATCGTAAGCACTTTGCTCGTGCAGAATGGGATGAACCGAGCTCACCATTTCGAAATAATATACTATATACATAACCACCCTCGGGTAACGCTGTACACAGAAACAAAATCCGAGTACATGTATTAATACAAATAATAAATAAACGATAGATATATAAAAATTCCATGAAAAAAATTAGAAGAAATTTGCAATCTCATTAAAAACAGTTTTTGGAGAGATGTAATTTTATCAGTATTGAATTGGAAAGAGGATCCGCAAAATCCAAATGAGTATTTATCCCTGAGTTTTTTTAAATTTTGTTCTACCTAGAAAGCTCCATCTTGGAAAGATGCCGGCATTGAATTCTTAATGATTTAGTTGATGATCTCGGTAATTTAATACCTTTGAAATGATAAAACAAAAAACAAAAAAAAACAAAAAAACCCAGATGCAACAAGTTTTGAAATACATTTTATTAATATCCTAAATTCCAAAATCTTGGAAAAGATGCAATCAAAAACCATTTGGCTGACAACATATTTGATAAGCAGAAGGATAAAATAATGAACTTGCAAGAACAAAACTCACTGATGTTTGTTTACAACGATTTTTTTAAAAAAAGGTAAGAGCCAACACACTGCTAGGCAAGAAACGCGGATGCAATTATTAAATAAAAATATAAGAAGTAAGAGTGGTCTAAGATTTATAGCCGGGCAAAACTTTGTATTAAGGACACAAAATTGATCTCTTTTAATTTTAAATTAATTCATTGAATAATTGTCACTAATAACTTTTTAAAAAGAATTAACATATTAGATGGCGACAAATGCACTTTCTGTAAGAGTGCGAAGGAAAGTATTGAACATCTATTCTATGACTGCAATATTACCGGTACTTCAAAGTTTTTGTACTCTATTACTAAACATTTTGCACCTGTTGTCCAAATATAGTCCATTTGTCCAAAAAAGAAATATTTTTAGGAAGTGAACAATTGGACATTTTGTGTAATCTCTTGCTTATTTTGGCTAAATATTACATTTACACTTGCAGATTCAGCATGCAAAATCCTTCCATTTATGCTTTAAGCAAATAGTTGAAGCGCATAAGAACACTGAAAAATATGCTAAGTTAAACAAAAGAGAGGACCAATTTCATCAAAAAAGGGTCTCAACCATGAACTTGTAACTTTTGCAAAGCGGAAAACAGGAACTAATACTGTAATATTAACAAGCCTATGTCACCTGTACACTGTATCAGCACCTACTGTATGGAACTCCTTACCACTTAGGATACGTAATTCAAATTCCCTTGCTTCTTTTAAAATATAATTAAAGAAATTCTTTCTTGACAAGCTGGAATGACATATTAAAGGCTCTGAACAGAAAACTTTATCATTATATCCATAAATAATATACCCAGATCTTATTCGAGATATATATATATATATATATATATATATATATATATATATATATATATATATATATATATATATATATATATATATATATATATATATATATATATATATATATATATATATATATATACTATATATATACGTACGACTTATGCTGAAATGTATGTATCTGTGTATAGAATATTGTTCATATGTGTATATGTTTCCCAGAATAGTCACACATAGTCATTCATGTTAAATATGTATGAATGAGTGTGCGACGATATGAGTATGTGCATGGTCTTGTAATTATTTTTACATTGCCAATTAAAAAAGCTGGGGACCACATGACAGATTGGTCAGTCATGATCACTTATGCTATCCTCGTTAAAGAAAGTTTATTATTATTATTATTATTATTATTATTATTATTATTATTATTGTATACTTGTGTCAGCCTATCTAATATGTGTCAAAAGAGATTGCGTGCAATATGCATGTGTGCATATGTGTGTGTGTTTGTGTATGTGTGTGTCTTTATCTTTTTGTGTATTATTTATTGTCACTAGATTAACTGATAACCAGAAATGTTTTGATTGTAAGGTGACCTTGTAATGGTGATAAAAGAAAACACAAAAAGCAAATAAAAAACAAACCAAAACAAACTTAGTTAAAAATGTTATACTGAAGTTTACGACTATCCATAATAATTGACGGTAGTTCAGACAGAAAGTTACATATAAGCTGCTAGAGAACTGGACTTCGTATATCATTCTATACTGTGCCTTTTCCGTACACTTCTAGAAGTTTTTAAGTCGACATTGACCTTGCGTTTATATTGTTTTCACTTGATTAAAATAGTGATGAGATCCGATAGTACTTCATTGTATAAATAATTCTGATGAAGTCAGTAAAATGTGCTTCCCATCCAAGTCAATCTGAATTTTTGGGTCATCGCCAATTTTATTGTCAAATGTACACTGCTATCGATTAATATAGCAATAAAATCATAGAGCAGATAAACTAGTCACTTCGTTGTGCGGTATGTTAGTATACAAAGGTGCTAAAATCCACAAACAAGGAAACCCGGCAGACTTATAACCTCCGGTAATGGGCACAGAAAGGATATCAGAATATTTGAATCATTTTATGAGACCACGTGTCCACAAATTACCATCATATTTTCAGGACACGAAAGATTACCTCATAAAAAGCAAAGCAAGCGAACCATTACTGCCAGATACATTGCTTGTTTCCTTAGACGTCACATCTTTGTATACTAACATACCGCACAAAGAAGGGATACAGGCGTGTAGAGAAGCATGGGAAACAAGAACTGCACACAATCCACCCACACACTTCCTAGTCCAACTCCTGGGGCTTGTCCTAAAACTCAATAACTTTGAATTTAATGAAGAAAACTACCTCCAAATCAATGGAACCGCAATGGGTACAAAAATGGCCCCTTCGTATGCTAATATTTTTACGGGAAAACTGGAGGGTCAACTTTTAGCATCGGTTGAAGTCTGGGTACACTTTATCGATGGTATAGAAATGAGGTGGCAACAAGGAAGAGAAAGTCTGGACGATTTCATGTCAAAGGCAAACAACTTCCATCCTTCAATAAAATTCACGGCAGAAGTCTCCAACTCAAACCACGTTTTCCTGGACACAACAACCGGACTGGTAGAAAACAAATTCCATATAGACATCTACTTGAAACCAACCGACAAACACCAGTATCTCCTCCCAACCAGCTATCATCCAAAACACTGCATTAGGAACATCCCATATAGCCAGGCACTGAGGATACGCAGAATTTGCTCCGACGATGAAACATTCCTAAAAAGGTCTGAAAAGCTATCTAAACATTTAATTTACCGAGGCTATGACAAAGACCTGATAGCGGAGGCGACCCAAATGTCTAAACAAACAAATCGCGATGACCTACTTAAATATTGAAAGAAGAAAAAGACTGATAGGATACCATTTATTCTGACCTACCATCGAGACAACCCCAAAGTAGGTAAAATCATCGGGAAACACTGGCCCATCGTGGAATCGTCGGATGCACTAAAGTTAATCCTCCCAAACAAACCTGTAGTAGCCTACCGGAGACCAAAAACCTCCAGGACATCCTAGTCAGGGAGAAGCTAACGCCACTCACTAATCAAGACCACCCTAGTCAATCTGGCCCCTGTAGCGATAAAAGGTGCAAAACCTGTCAACATATGTTAGAGACCAGGACATTTTCTAGCGCAGTGACTAGAGAAAAACTAAATATACATGGTCCAAACAAAACGTGCAAAACAGAATTTATCTCATCACATGTAAGATCTGTAGCCTTCAGTATGTCGGAGAAACTGAAAAGCTACACAGAAGGATCAACCTTCATAGATCTGATTGGATGACAAAGAAGCTGTACAGAAGCCCGGTCGCAGAACGCTTCTCCTCCCCTGGCCACACTTTCAGTGATATAACACTTATTGCAATTGCTCACAACCCCAACTGGAGCTCCGAAACCAGGAAAGAAAAGGAATCTTACTGGATACGTCGCCTTAGAACATTGACACAAAGCGGTTTAAACCAAGAAGACTAGATAAAGACGGCCATGCACAAATGAAATTCTTTTTTGCAGCCGACACATTTTCTTTTAAATAATTCTCTAAATATGCTTAATGGGCTATAATTACTACTATGATAATGAAAAATCTGGGATATAATTTGCGCTTACATAAATTTACATAAAACAACAGATGTCGCTATGGCTCGTCAATTTCTAGGTCAATAAAAATATTTTAAGCATCCGCAACAAGTTGAAATAAACTAGTTAAAACATAATAAATTTAAAGGTTTCACTCCTGTAGAAACAGCCATGTAAAGTTTTGCAAACACAATGGATTTTGTGTTTTATTTGTTTGTCTTGTCTATGTTTTGTATTTTTTGCCTTTGAAAAAGACTCATTAAGAGTCGAAAGCACTCAGGCTAGTTAGATACTAGCTTTGCACTGTTCGTTGTCAGTTTATTGCATATATATATATATATATATATATATATATATATATATATATATATATATACACACACACGCACACATGACCAGTTCCGGTGGCCTAATAGGTTAGCGCGTCAGTTTCGGATGCGGGAGGTCGCGGATTCCAATCCCGGGCGAGTAAATACCAAAGACTTATATTTTTAAAAAATGGTACTAACAGCTGCCTCGCTAAGCGCTCAGCATTTGGAGGTTAGTGTTAGGATTGGTTGGCCTGGTGTCAGGATAATGTGACTGGATGGGACATCATACTACGTGTCTGCGGCATGATGTCCCCGGGCTAGAGATCACTATAAACTGCCACACAGCAGATATCTTAGCGATATGACTGAAAAATTGTTAAAGCTACGTTAAAAATCCAAAGCGCGCGTGCACACACACACACACACACACACACACACACACACTGATCTGTGCAAATACACCTTACTGAGTGTTATTAAGATGAGTTTTTATCGGCCTCACTATTTTTGTTTTTAATCACGGATGTCATGAGAGACAGATGGAGAGAGAGAATAAAACCCAGAGCAATATAACATTAGCGTATTGCAGAAATGTCTGTGTGCTTATCCATTCAGCTTAAAGTACGGAATTAATTTGTCGGAGCTTAGCTGACAAATATGCTCTATTTTAAAAGAACAAATTTAGTACAACTCTTGGTCAAATAAAACCAGATCGATTTAGTTCAACGTCATTGTTTTATCTGGTGAGATGGGATCTATAAAGAACTGCAGAAGAAGAACAAGTTTCTTTTGTGTCTATGGTAAACATATGTTACCTTTAGTGTCACCAAGTGTAAATGGATTTTTTTGCCTGTCAAAACTTATTTATATTTCTATGAATTATGATTTCCAGCACCACTCCTTGTGTATTTTAAGGCAAATATTAAGTTTTAATGAACCATTTAATCATGTAACACATTTTGAAGAATTTATTTATTATGGTCCAATATCTGAAATCAAGATGCTTGTAAGTTAGTTTAAAATAGACACACACCGAAATAAAATGCTGAAAAGATTATTGTTTTCGAACATAAATTTGAACAAGTAATAAATATTTTGCTGCTGATATTATCACGTGATGCAGTGGACCAGTAATCGAACGCATGCTAATATCCAGGTGGAATGTGTGTTAGTGAGATTTATTTATATGCACGAGATAAAAAAAAGAAAGCGTAATCGGGAGGACAGATATGACTTAAATAATATCGTCAAAAAAATTATTATTTTCGAAATTATTCTTCTTGGACATTCTTTTCCATCGACAACTCACGGGAAAAATACGCAGAATGCGCCCACTAATCATTTAACAACTTCTGCTTTAAAACTGGCAGTTTTATTTTCTGTTTACAAACAATCGAATACAGGACATTTGAGTGTACTGGAAAAAATAATGAAAATTAAGCAAATGTCTGACTTTGCATTGTGCATGTCATATAGTGAAAATTCCATTAAGTGTCCGAATCTCTCTTGTCGTACTATACAAACAATATCACAGACTATACAAGATTACCTAATGACTCACAACTATCTGGCAATTGTATTGGTCACCATTCATCTAAATTTCTGTCATGCTGTACATGATGGACAGCTGTTGCGCGTGGCCAAAGCGTCTATTGGTCTAGCTACGCTTTCAGGTAGTGTCAAGTGTCGCATAATGAATCCTCCCTCGATAATCGTTGTTATTTGATTACAAATGTTCATGGGCCCTGATTTATCAGGGATTATCTTTTCATGGCATTCAATAACCTGCGCCGATTTTCACACTTAGAACATAAAGAATAATGGAGAATATGCAAATCAAATAAATTAACCAGTGTCCCTTCGATAATTTGGACATTATAATTTGCCAAGTAGAAACCCCAAAAATGTGGAAGTTTCTCAAGAACGAATAGCACTAGTCACAGGTTACACGGGTTGGGGACGGGTTACACAAGTGGTGGTGGTGCTAAATTTTCAATTGTTTGTAATTAGCCTCTTTTCTCCTAAGAGTTGAATAGATTATTATATCTTAAGGATAAAAGTAGTTAATTGCAAACAAAAATTGCGTGAGATTTAAAATACCGTATATTAAATGATAAAATTGCGTAAGATTTAAAATACCGTGTGTTATATGATAAAATGACGTCATAGAATAATATGTTCCATCCGTAGACGATTATTTCTAAATTTATATTTGAATCTGTTGGATTATGTGGATTTTGTACATGTTTGAAAACATTAAATTATTATATAATCAACCATACAATGACCGTACTATTTTAGAATACTGTTGACTGACCAATACCCATTTTGATTGAACATCGCCTATTCTGACTGATCAGCTCCAATTCAAACTGATCAATATTTCTACTGACTAGCCAACACTTTATTTAGTTCAATATTATATATTTTGACTGATATATATTCTGACCAATAAACACCAGTACTGACTGACCAACAAAAGTATAGACAAACCTCGATCTATTCTGACAGTTGAATAACTATTCTGACGGATCAACATCTATTTTGATTCACCAACACCAATTATGACTGACCATCACATATTTTGACTGGTTAACACTTACATTGATCGATCAACACCACTGAGACAAAGACACATATTCTGACTAACCAATACTTATTCTGACTGAAGAATGCCTATTTTTGACTGACCAGCAACTATTTGATTAATCAATACATATTTCACTGATTAACACGTGTTCTTATATATCTACAACAGTTATGACTGAATATCATCTATTCTGGCTGATCAAAATCCTATTGAACTGACCGACACCTATTCTGAGTAACCAACACTATCATGACTGACCAAATCCTATTCTGACTGATCAACACCCACTGTTATTGACCAGCACCTTTTTGACAGGTCAGCACCTGTTCTGACCTACAAACACTAATCTTGAATGGCTTGCAATTATTCTGGCTTACCATCACATATTCTGACTGGTCAACATCTATCCCGATTAACCAACGTTTGTTGCGACTGACCAATACGAACATTCACTTATCAACACATATTACAACAGGCAGCCACAAATTCTGACTAACCAACAACTATGTTGATTGATTAACACATATTCTGACTGAACACACGTATATTGACTAAACAACATATAGACTGAGTGACCAACGTCTATATAACTGACCAATATCAATAGTGACTGACAAACGCGTATTACAACTAGCAAATACCTGTTTCCCAAAGCTTCTTGGACATTTTTCAAGTTCCCAGCATTTATACGTATCTTTGCCCATTACCATCCAATTTGCCCACCCGTTTTGCATCCATCCATCATTATAGAGAGCAAAAGTTAAACGATTACAATGTTCAGTGCAACTTGGTTTGTCATGGAACAAGCCATTAATGTTCTATGGGTAGGATGAGGGTCCGCCTGGGATACTCTTTAAAAATTTATTATTATTATTATTATTATTATTATTATTATTATTATTATTATTATTATTATTATTATTGTTTTGCTTGAACCTAAGATAATTTATTTTTAAAAAATAATGTAATATAACGGATATAATGGATACTGTTTTTACAAAACAGAAAACTATTTTTAAGCTATTCGTGGCCGGTAATTAACAAAAACTTCCAGGCCCTCCAGGAAAATAAATGACCAGTACCTAACAACAAGCATGTGTTTCCAGGACAGTTTATGTTGGTGATCGAATCATAGCATTTTACTCCCTTTCATTAGCTTTAATGACCCAGCATTGTTTCCCTTGCCTGACAATTCATGCATTCTTTTCGTGTATTAATTCTCTCGTCCTTAAAAGCGCGATTGCATGTGCATGGGCAATATTAGCCTTTCCGATTCCGGATAAACTTATTCTTTTTCTTACAACTACAATCATTCAATTTACGATTTACATCAACAATGTTTTTTGGCTTTGCTGTTAAAAAATGTAACTGGTATTCCCCATTGGATCTAAAGATATCTGAAACCTCACGAAGCGTTTAGAGCTTGTGACTTGGTTCCTTATTCTCGTACGAGAGTCCAAAATTAAACACCACCTTATTGTTCCCCTCTTACTTTCTCTGCTGAGTAATAAGGATGTGTGTTAGCTTCAATAGATAACTCCCT
>JAECUM010041780.1:0-50731 GCA_016617855.1 Megalonaias nervosa
CCTGTTATTATTTGTAACTCTTGAAGTGACGTGTTGGGTAGTGTTCCAGTACATAGACGGAGAATTTTGTATTGAAGAGAGTCCAGTTGGGATAGCAGTTTATTGTTGGCTGATGCGTAGACCTGGCAGCCGTAGTCCCATCTTGATCTAATTAATGATCGGTATAACATAAGTAGTGTGAGTTGATCAGCTCCCCATGTGGTTCCTTTGAGGTGTTTCAGCAAGTTGATGTCTTGTTGTGATTGTTTGACGAGATTTTCGATGTGTGGTTTCCATGTGAGTTGTTCATCTAGTAGTAGTCCCAGGAAGTTGGTTTGTTTTACGAACTGGATGGGTGTGCCTTGTCGGTAGAGTTGCGCGTATTTGAGTTTTCGGTTGTTGGGGCAGGAGAAGAGCATCCTGACAGTTTTAGTACTTGAGATTTTAAAGCCCCAGTTATTCGCCCATCTGGTGATGTCGTCAAGTCCTTGTTGTATCTGTGTGATGTGGTGTCTGTTGTTGGGGTTTCCTGCTTTCCAGATTCCGCTATCATCCGCGAATTGAGATACGTTGATGGTACTATGTAGGTATTCTCCTAGGTTTGTGACCATGCGGTTGAGTAGAGTAAAGCTTATCACACTTACTTGTGGGATTCCGTTGTCCAATGTGTATGTTTCGGAGTATGCGTCTCCTACCCGGGTTTATTTCGTCTTCCTGTGAGGAAGTTGGAGATCCAGCGGTGCATTTGTCCTGTTATTCCATATTGATTGAGTTGGCAATGGGCCACTTGGTCCATACTAGGTCGAAGGCCTTTTCTAGGTCGCGGAATATGGCTATGAAATGACGGTTAGTTTTCCTTGGTGCGTTGAAAGCGAGTTTGATGTCGTCTTCAAGTCTGGTGAGTTGGTCTATGGTAGATCGTTTTGGCCTAAATCCGCTTTGATTTTCCGTGAGTAGATGGTTTCGCTCGAGATGGTGTAGGAGTCTGTTGTTGATCATCGTCTCCATAATTTTGGAGATGGTGTTGGTGAGTGAAATTGGGCGATAGGATGAGGTAAGTTTGGGGTTTTTTCCTGGTTTTGGAATCGCTATTACAATGGCTTGCTTCCAGGTGGTGGGTATGTTGCTAGTGTTCCAGATGAGGTTGATTAAATCGAGGATAATCCGTTGTATGTTGTCAGGTAGGTGTTTGTAGATTTCGTAGCCAAGATTATCCTCTCCCGGTGAAATGGATTTCTTGTGGCTGAGTGCTTTGTGCCATTCTTGCAGTTGGAAGTTGTCGTTGAGCGGTGATTTCTCGTTGGTTATCTCCGCAGTCTGGTCCTTAAAGAGATGTGGGTATATTTGTTCCATCTCTTGGCGTTGTAGCATAAAGGTTTGAGTGTGATTACTGTTGCTGCTCGAGAGTGCAAAGTGTTGTGATAATTGTTCGGCCTTTTCTTTGTTAGTTTCTGCTCCTGTTATCTGGGGTGTTGTTTTGGGGGTCTTACCTTTCATGGCTTTGATTTTGTTCCAGACTTCTTTCGTGGGAGTGGAGTGATTGAGTATTGAGCAGTAAGCTTGCCAGGAGGCTTTATTGGCTTTTTTAGTTGTTCTTCTTCCTTTGGCTTCCATTTGTTTGTAGGTGATGAAGTCGGTGGAGAGTTTGGTATGTAGGAAGCAATTTAGTGCTTTCTTTTTTGCTTTTAGGGCGGATTTACAATCTTCATTCCACCATGGGATGGTCGTTTTTCCTGTTTTTCCACTTGTTTTAGGTATACTTTCCTGTGCAGCGTCGTTGGTTGCTTGAGTGATGTTGCTGTAGTAAAGGGTTGTGTCAGCACTTTGTAGGTCCTTTATATGTTTTGTACTTAGGATGGTCTGGAAGGTGTCCCAGTCTGCCTTAACAGTTTTCCATTTTGATATGCTGGTTTGTTGCTCCTTAGGGTTGTGTAGGTAAACTGTTGTGCGAATAGGGAAATAGTCGCTACCAAGTGTACTTTGTTGCATGACCTCCCATTCGGTGATCTGAGCAATGAGTGATGTCGCTATGGTGAAGTCTATGGCTGAACATTTTCCGTTGGTCGGGTTTATTCTAGTGGGGGTGCCTGTGTTGAGTATTATCATTTGGTTGGTTCTGGCGTATTTGTCGATGTTTTTCCCTCTGGTGTCCGTATGGTCGCTTCCCCAGTCTATGTTGTGAGCGTTGAAATCTCCGCAGATGATGCTGTTGTTACCTTTGTCTTTGAGTATTTGGGCAAGTTCCTGAGAGGGGTTGGTGTTGGTGGTCCCTGTATATGTTGTAGATGGTGATCTTTTTCCGGCCGATTGTGAGCATAATTCCTTGATGTTCGATTGTGTTGGTGGTAGAGTTCGTAGTGTTATTGATTTCTGTGATGTTGTTGAGAGTGTTGTGTATGTATATGGCGATACCTCCTCCTTTTTTCCCGTCGGTCCTGTATTTGTGGAAGCTGAGATTGTATCCTTTAATTTTCGGTGTTGTTTTGTTCTGATTTAGGTGGGTTTCTTGTAGGCATAGGATATCCGGTTTGTTGTTTTCTGCATTGATGGCTGATTGAAGTTCTCCCTGGTTTGCAATTAGTCCCCTACAGTTCCACTGCCATATGATGAATTGTCAACCGTTGTTAGTATAGTCGGTATTTCTCGGTCTGTTGTGGTCGTGTTCCTTAATTGTGTCGTTGGTATTTACGTGATGTTTGCTACTTATGCAGCTATTAATTGGTTGGGGAGTGAATTTTCTCCAGTAGATCTTGTAGGGACCGGCAGAAGTCCTCCTTCCTGATTTGGTCTTGGTGGGTTTTTTGTTTTAGTTCGTTCATTATTTCTCGTAAATATTGAGTTATGAGGGTTGAGGTAATGGTATCCGTTGTTTTTTGTTTCTCCTTCTTTGTTGATTGTTCAGTGTCATAATTTTGTGCATCCTTCTCCTTCTTTGTTGGTCGCGTCTGTTGCCGGGAGTTTTGGTGTTGGGTAGTGTCGTGTTGTAACACTTTCTTGGTTTCGGTGTTGGGTTTTTTGTTGTCGTTGGTGGTCAGGGTGTTGTCGCGTGTCGCGTGTTCGGTGTCAAGTTGGGTTTACCTTGGTTGGTGGTGTTGGTGCTAATGTGATTGGCGGTGTTGGGAGTAGTGCTGGTCTATAGTTGTTTTTATACTGAGTGGTTTTTTCTCCCTTGTTAGCACAGGGCCTTTGTTGGGTAGGTTGGGGGCGTTGTGGTTCCTGTTGTCTGCTTGATGGTGCTGGAGTTCGAATGGTTGTTGGCGTGTTGTTTTTAGGTTTTGTGTTGTGAAGATCTTTTGCAGCTTGGTTATAGCTGTTATTTTTTTTCCTCCATTGTCTTGATGATGTCTTTTTCCCTTATGGTGTAGGGGCAGTCATCGGAGTATGGGGCATGCTGTCCCCTGCAATTGGCACATTTGAAGGTTTGTGCCTTGCATTCGTCCTGGTGATTCCCGCCGCAATTGTAGCACCGCTTGTGTCGTCTACAGGCTTTTGTGAAATGCCCCCATCTCTGACAGTTGCTACAGTACCGTGGCTTGTTGAAGTATTTTTGAAGCATTTCTGTCCTTTCATTTGGTCCAAGTTTGATTGATGTGGGTGGGGGGCACGAGCATTCGAGCAATATTGTTCATGTTTCCGTGCCATGATGATTTTTAAGTTTGAAAGCTCGATAACATTCGATATTTTGTTGTTTTTAGCTCGGTTTGGATTTCTGTTGCTGTGGCTGAGAGTGACCCAGGTAGCTTGATGATGGCCTTGAATCCTGGTTTTGGTCTTTATTTTCAGACTGGAGACTGCCGAGATTTATAGGTTTCAAGCGCGGACAAGATAGAGAACACCTTTACGAGTTTTGTTGAGTCGGAACGCTATAGAGCTGATCTTTATGGTGAAGTCAAAGAGCATTTATAATGATAAAATGTTTGGAAAACAAACGACACATTTTTTCAAAACAAAACCTTTTTTATTTAACTCACAAACAACTAACATTTCATATGACATCAGCAAACGTTTTCAAACAAAATATTTTTGACAAGGTTGACAACGTTATGAAGTGAAGCTAGACTTCCACTGATGGAAGTCATTAGGCCATTGATGTACATTACGTTTTTTCCTAGCTAAAAAATAAAAGATAGCCATAACGGTCACAAAGCCACCGGTCTACTTTGCCATCGCTTCTATAACAGTCACGATCAAAATAAGTCACTGAATGTTCTAGGGGATATCCAAGACTGCGTTGATGAAGAAAATACACATAATATTATTCACACACCATGGCATCTGTGCCTTGTAATTTCACATTATTGAATCGTGTCGTCTGGGCATTTCTTCTCATAAAGTCGATGATGACGTCTTCCAAAGGTGGTAATCCATACGAATCAAAATACTCCACACAACCCTCTTTAGGGAAGTAGACGGCTACCCAGTGGATTCCTTGGAGATGACTGTCTTCCATGTTGACGACATAAGCTTGATGGTCTTGAGGTTGGCGATGAGGCAGTTCATCTTTAGCACACACGACAGGATTCCAACAAGAGGTATACGAACTGTTGTTCAAAAGGTAATAACGTTCCCAGATATCCAATTTTTTTTTTATTTTTTATTTTTTTGTCTTGTGTTTCACAGGTAATGATAAGTAATCAATTCAATCCTGACCTTTTGTTTGAAAATCTCTGACAAGTAACCGTTTCTTCGCTTCGTCTCTGCACTCTGGGCCAAGACAGCCTCGATGTGATGGACCTCTAGAGCAATCAATGAGGGGAGGAATGATCACGCAAGTCTTATACCACTAACGCAACACTGCTTCTTCTGAGATGAAACCCCAAGCTTTTTCCAGATACTCGTCCAATTTTTCTTCTTGACTCATTATCAGACATTTATCCTGTTGAATTTGAATGGGATGGTCGGTTTTACATTCATATAAATCTCTCTTCGTCAATTCCGTAATTTTATATGCCAGGTTTTTAGCAAAACAGGAGATTAAATGTTGTACTTGTTCTGGCCATCTGGACCTCATCACTATGCCCTCTTCGTCTTTGCGTTTCGTGGATGGTTCTGCTTCTATGTATCCTCAAATTCCATTTCCAAAGATTCTCCACCGTTCAAAGAGGGATTCCAGTCTTCCATTGCTTCTAATAGTCTAGCATGTCTTCTTTCAAACTGTTGATTTATATCGTATTGTACAATTCGTCATACATGATGACGTTAACCGTCTCGGTGAGAACTACAGCAAACTGAAGTTCCATATGCAGTTGACCAGATTTTATAGGGTGGAAATGTTCCTCATCGCTGCCTTGGTCTGGAGTGAAATCAAAGGCCCACAAAGTCTAACCTTCTGCATAATCTTCGTACGAAATGCCGTAGCTGATGTTGGTTCCTAGCTGTCCGGTGGCTTCGTACAGAGACAAGTACGATCTCAAGTAATTCTTCTGGGTAAAGTTAGGTTTGAAGGGGCTGGCACACAAGGTCTTGCCATCGCGACTGACTTCGATCTTGGACACTCTGTAGTGCTTAAACTCGAAAGGATTGGCAGTGACGGCTCCATTGAGGGCTGCATTGCTGACGAAGCCAACGAATAAACGTTTGGGTAACTGTCCTTGAAACAGATGATCTTCGATCTTGGATCGGAGTCCAGTGGCAATGGTGAAACTGTTTCACTTCCACGCGTCGTATCGGATACTTGGCAGTCGTTCTGCTCAACGTGTGACTGATGTAATTTCCCGCTTTAGGTAACACTTCCACGAGTCGCACATAAATTCTGCCTTCTTGGATGATGGTTTTATATTCGTTGGCATGAGCCATCAAATGGAAAACTTGCACAGTTGTTATTCAGTCTCAGGCGAATATATTGTCTGTTCAGCAAATACTTGTCTTGCAACCACAAGTCCAAATACAAACGATTCATCAGTTCTAAACTACGTCCTTGCAGGATATTCTTTCGACGGTCGATAAAGCCCCCATTGTGGGGATAGTCATCTTCTGTTAGGACTGTGTCGTTGAACTTGTCCTCACCTGCTGTGTCAGGTTTCCATACCATGCAAGCATCCAAATGAGTGTTCTTGGCCTCTTTTCGTACCTCAAGAGATTTTCCACGTATGCTTGGTAAGGATAAATATCCATGCTACTGCTGACCAGTTTGTTATTCAAGTACAAATCCACTTCGCTGAATAAGGAATGCATGAAATTGTTGACAAGAGCTAGTCTGGCATCGGCTCCTGGAACGCTGTTTCTGTTTTGATCACTTCGAGTTTCAGATACAAGTAACTGCTATTCAGATCGACGTAATCTTCGGGCTGTCCTTTGATTTCAAACTCGATGGGAGCTGAATCCGTCAAAGAGGAGACGGGATGAAATTCTACCCATTGTAATTCTTGCACCGTCATCATGGTGGGTGGCATAGCAAACAGATCCAGTTCCGACTTGGATCAGCGGAAGACTCTCGTTGCATCCTTTTTCTCTCTCTCTCTCTGTTTGTTATTTAATAATCAAAAACGTCTAATTATCGGACGGTTCTTCTTTTCTTAGTCTTTCTAGCTGGGGGAGGGGGTATGAAATCCTCTGAAAGGGTGTCTTCGTCGTCTCTTTCTGCCTTGTCATTGCTGTGGCGTTATTGAAGCAGGAATACCTGGCTCAGCAGTGTACAGGGCATTTATAGGCGTTTCTCGTCGAGCCAAAATGTTTTTGCCCATTTGAAGCAAGACATTTTTGCCTGCTCTCAAGAAAGCTTCTTTAGGGTTTTGTTTGTCGCTGGTGACCATCGGTTTCAAAACGGGGCCACCGAATGAAAGGTCGATTGCAGGAAATCTCCTAAACCATGTCCTCGTTGTCGAGTGTCTCCTTGGTACACAGGATATATGACATAAAAATCGTTAGAGTAATCGTTTTCGAAAATGGAGTTTCACTGTGATGTTCCCTTTGGTAAATGGAATATTTTGTCCCAGATCTCCTTTTATAGTAATGCTGGCAGTGTCAAAATACGACTTACGGACAGTTAAATAGTGAGGATGTACAAATTTGCAGTGAACGTGACAGGTGTTTCCACCTTCCTCGTCAGCGCTCGTGGAAGAATCCACTTTGAAAGGAATTACTCGCAGTAACGGTACGGAGGTGTGTCCCACTACGTTGTACTCTACCACATTGGAGTATACAAAGATCAAATTGAGTCCTTGGTTCATTTCTACAGGGAATCGAAACTATTTACAAAATCCAAGTTGCCTGTAATGGCTGGTATTTCGTTTTTAATCTTGATCATCTTGGGATCACCACTTAAAAAGTCAAACAATTCAGGACAAAATGTAATGGCCAATACTTTGTCTACTGAGAATTTCATCAGTAGGCGACGAGCTATTATATGGTACTCGATCGTGACACTTCGTTTGGTTTTCTCCAAGGCTTTGCCAAACACTGCATTAAACCTGGTAACAGTCGTGTTCACCAGATGTTGACCGCTAAAATAATAGCCAGCAGGAATGGTCACAAACAGGTGAACCGTTTAGTTTTGGGGTCTTGTGTTTTCATAGAGTCACCTACAGTGACTCGTTCATCCAAGTTTTTTTGCACTTGCTCGTCACGAACTTCGACAGTAAAAGTGTTTTGATTGTCAATGATGTTTTTGATTTGTGTTGGGTGAATCATTTCCAGAAAAGCCACTCCCCAATGGGCTTCGTGATCCATTTGTATGGTCTGAGGTAAAATGTGAAACAGCACAAGGTGTTGTTGGCAATCACCTACATGGAACTGCCACTAGGTAACGTCAAGTAAAGCTGGCTGTTCATAATGCCAGAGTTCTGCTGTCCGAGGGGTCACAGGAGGTCAGAGGAGTGTCTAAAAGAGGATTGCTGTGGTTGGGGTGGTGAATGTTGGGAGGGTGACTAACGTTGGACGCAAGGCTCCCGTTGTTCCCGTTAGAAGAGTATTTCAGGGACGGATTATGAAGAAGGTAACTGATGCAACTACTGAGTAAAGTTGTCCACAACTGTTTCTCCTTGTTGAAAACTCAAATTGGCAATTGCAGCACCGATGACACAATACACCACAAATATTTGGCAGAAAAAGACGATTTCCGTTTTAGGCACACGTTCTCCACACCACATCCACAGTCTGCCTTTGTAGATCTTGCACATAAGACTGGATGAAAAAATGGTCACTGCTGTAGTGGTTGAGGCTGTGTTGAAGGGCATGATGGTCACTTCTTTTATAGTCGATGACTTGCAACGCCTCGATCCAAGAATCAAAACTGGAAGGATATCCTTTCCAACGTACATTGATTTCTTTGACACGTCTTTTTCAGACTTTACTAGGTCTTCGAGAATGCTTTCGATCTAATACACATCGTCTTCAGTTTTGGTCACGCGTTGAAATTCGGGCAAGTAAAGCGTTCCTTTTAACACGACCCCGATCATGTCTTCCAAATTATATACGGTAGTATGGCTGCCAAGCACTCGTCCAGTGACACGAAACAATTCGGTGGTCCAGTTGGGTACGTAACCTTTGTCGAAGGTGCGTTTGGATTTGTCAATGCACACCCAATCTCCCGTCCTCAACACTCCACCTTTCTTGGGGACAGCCACCGTCGCGGATGTACCAAGCAGACGCTCAAAGACGGGCAATTTGTTGTCGGGAGTCACTTCTTGGGGGGCACGCCCGATGCTCAGATGGTAAGATTGGTTGTACGCTTGGATCTTGTGCGGTAAGACGTCAGTGTACTTGAGAGTGTGTTGATGCGTACAATATTTCCACATGCATTCTTTCAAGGTGCGTTGAAAACGTTCCACGATGCTGGCTTTGGTTTTGAGATTCCCGGTGGTGAGAAAATGAATGTCTCGTTTCTTCAATTCTTTTTGGAAAGCTTGGTTCAGACATTCGGTGCTTTTGTCGGTCTGCCATCGAAGAGGGTAACGACCGCTTTGTTTCAACACCAGTTGGAGGGCTCTTACTAACTCTGTGCTCGATTTGGAAATGGCACGATCCAGACAAATTTGGAAAAGACGTCGATGACACAAAACAAACATTTGTAGCCACGATTGTAGGTGGCCAAATGAGAGACATCGGCTAAATCGGCTTGACATTGATGATTGATACCCTCCACTCGGGTGCGACTTCTGGAAAATTTTCGTCGAATGGGTTTGTGTAAGGTGTACCTGGCTTGTTCTTGTAACCATAGTTGCACTTGAGGTAAACGGACACTTTTCAGTCTGGTTTTGGCAGCATGATGCAATTTCTAAACTCCTCCGTATCCCGCAGGATCGGTTGGATCGTAATAAATGCTGGCTAACACCGTCTCCATAGTTTAATAAGTCACCCACTCTTCGCTGATGCTACTCTGGATGTGACGAGGGGGTGGTTTAGAAACGGTTTTATGTGTCCTATCTGCCACGGGAGTGGAAGTCGAGGGTAGTGGTGGTGGTGGTGGTGATGGCGGTAATGGGATGGCTTTGGTATTCTTTTCTTTTTTCACTTCTGTTTTCCCTTCTTTCTTTTTGACTTCTTTTTAACCCAAGCTTTAAGTTCGTCTCGTTGTGGTGTGGGGAAGGCCAACAAGGGTGCTGCAATCTTACTAGGGATGGGAGCTGCAGTAGCAAACTAATAGGCAGATCCTAAACCAAACCGAGAATTCTCCTATAAAACTTTCTATTTTATAATCTTTTTAAGGAGTCATTTTCAGCTCAAAATAAGACTAAAAATATTTTATTGGAGTGGCTAATATGTCACATAATTTTTTTTCCGATGTTAAACCAAAAGCGGATTCTGGACCAGAACTTCAAAACAAATATTAGGACCTGCTGGATTAACTTTTTTGGTGATAAAATATGAGTATATGACCAGAGACCCCACCCCACTATACAAAATATCAAAAATAACCAGTAGCATCATAAGCGGTTACCGTTCCATCGAAGCCCATTCATCGCCATTGTTTCCTTTGAGGGGTCCTTTGCATGATGATGTCTTTCTTATGACCGTTATTGCACCCCACGAAGTTGTCCTTTTGGCAACATTCTTTCTGAATGTTTCTTTATGAGGTACTCTTCAAATGAGGTAGAGAGCTCACATATGCTACTGGTTATTTTAGGGAGCTCCTTGCATAGACACATCCCCCAGCGAATCACTAAACGAAAGGAAACTTTAGAGATTCAGAGGACTGTCTAGGCATTGCGATTTCATATAACCCCCCACCAAATTAAACCCCTGGGTAAGTGCAAAACGCAATCACCACGTTGTTCAACGTGATGAGAGATTGTATGAAACCTTGGAGCTGCTGCGGAGCCCCCATCTTTTAGAAAAATTTGGTGATCCAGAACCATACCCATCGACATATGCCTGTTACGGGAATCGAACCACAGACCTTCATTACGAGAAACCAACATTCCTGCACTGAGCTATTAAATCCGGTTGCATGTAGATATTCGAGAAATTACTATATACTTGCCAGTTACCTGATTGTGAATAGCATTATTTTATTTTCAGATTTTGGAAAACATTTCATTTTCTGATTTTGGTAAACGTTAATATAAAATATATTACCGTCTATTTGTACAGAAAAACGAAAGCTTTAATATAGCGGCTGTGCACATTATAGGCAGACGACTCTGCAGTCTGAAAAATCAATAACCTGTTTTACTAAGCCTTATACGTAATGTTAAGATTCAGTGAGTTATGTTTCAGTACGGCTTTAGTTCTTTCATTGAAACAGACAGACAGACAAAACGCAGTCACTTGACAGATTTCTACAATGCTGTAATCTTACGCGGTCGAAAATCATTCCAGTAAGAAACATACAGCTGTACCTTACAGACAAACGGACGACAAATGTTCTGATCTACGTTCGATAATTCAAATACTATTTTAAACTAGCTGTAACGGTATTATCTCGATTTTTGAAACAAAATAGCTAACTAAGCAAACTTTAACATTTCGTTCTAAAATGACCTAACGCAAGTGTGTTTATACCATCGACACAATATCTTTTATCATCGAAATTGCTAAGTGCACGTTTAATAATCGTATCAGTTTCAAGTTTGTGAAGATTTGTACGGATAACATTTGTCTTAATAAAACTGACATTATTATTTAGTGCTGATTTAAAATCGTTAAATGTCATACATTTTTTGCATACCCACGAGGAATACCCTTCGCTTTCTTTGTCAGTTTGTTATCGTCGAAAATTAAGGCATACACTTTACTTCGACGTCCAACAAACTCTCCCACCGGCACAAACATAAATTGATCTTTCATTTTGCCAATAACTTTTTTATTTGTATCGTCATGAAATCTACTACTTGTCGGATAATCTGATAAGTCAAATAGGTCACGGCGCTTGTAAATATCCTCATAGACATCTTCACATTTTATATTATAAACTAGCGAATCTGTATCAGTAAATATCAACTCCGAATCTGGCCACTGCTTTTTGGTAAAATTATAGTGAAAGTTGTACATTAGCCACTTTGATATATCAAGTACAGCTGCACCAACATATATTGGTTTATTTAACTTTAAATTTGTCTTTCGTCGTTGTATTGCAACAAGATTTTCATTAAATAGTTTCATGCTGACAAAACCATAATCGTTAAGTAACTTATTTCTGCGATTTATAACATTTACTATTTCGATAGAAACTCTTTTCCTAATATTCTCCATTGTCTTTCCAAAAACTGAGTTATTCATTAACTTAAAAAAGTTTTTCTCAAAGTCGGTCTTAGCCACAGCACGATGTTTGGTATTAAAGTCAATATAATTTGACATCAACCTAGACTGATTAAATTTTAACACACGATGGACTTTTCTCAGAATTAGTCCA
Source organism: Megalonaias nervosa (assembly GCA_016617855.1). Classification (NCBI taxonomy): domain Eukaryota; kingdom Metazoa; phylum Mollusca; class Bivalvia; order Unionida; family Unionidae; genus Megalonaias; species Megalonaias nervosa. The sequence continues at coordinate 11,771 of JAECUM010041780.1, forward strand.
GCATCTACTGCTTGTTTTAAATTTGTGTAATGTATCACGTAATTTCTTTTATTTAGCAAATTTGGAACTCACTTATTAACAATGGAATTTTTTGCTGTTGTCATTGCTTGTTGTTCAGGTGATAATAAACTATAATCTATTATCATAGATTGTGCACAAAATGGGTAGTCGTTGTGTAGATCATGTAACGAACTAGAGTAATCTAGATCGACTTCAACAAAATAACTGACATTGTTAATTTTTCTAGGTAAATCTTTTTCCGTTTCTTAAAGAAATTGATCTGGAGTTATCCAATGAAATCCACCGCACGGCATTGGCTCTGACATTGCATAGAAATTCACACAATCTAGATAAATAATATGATTGGATAGGAGATTTTTATCATAATTGTTTAGATATTTGTTATTAGCTACTGCATATTCTTTTGTTATAGCGCTAATTCCGCCTCTGATACCTTTTTCAATAAAATTAAACATATCGACATCGTTAAGAGATCTAATTCTATTTTGCTTGTTTTTAGTAGAGCGTCCCACGACAGCCCGGGAGTAGAATAATACCAGCAGGGATCTAGTCCGTAATTGTTGTAGCTTACTCGACGAAAACTTTCAAAAACATCTGCTAGTAATAAAACATCTGTTTTCAAATATATATCATGATGATCACCAAATGTTTTACAACTAAAATTATTCCAAATTTCGTGTGCATATTTGTATTCGTCGTCTGACACATCTTCACCTTTTAGCAGCGAGTAAAATTTATCTTTGCTAGGCAGAGAAGTTTCATCTGCTGCAAATCACCTTAAAATTAATTCCAGTGCAATAAGATCTGTAGCGGATGGTGAAAGAAAATCAGCAACTTCAACATCAACATTTGACAGATTTAGTTTTAAATATGATGACTAATTATATTTTTAATTCAGTTTTAGTAAGACAATTATGACAAAACACCAGAATATCATCTTTATCAAATTTTAATGTTATAAATGAACTTTCATTAAGTTTGTTTTTTTCTGCCGTTGTTAGGAGAATTTTATCAGACTCGCATTGCATTACATTCACATTAACCAAATATGCGCTATAACCCGACAAACATTTTCGAAGTGCTTCGGCTAGTTCTTTGTAATTTAATATATTAACTTTTTGATGATATTTTACTTCTGGAGATTTTGTTTCGCTGGCCATTATTATTATAAAGTAGATAAAATTATACTATAATATGAACTTGATGAAAAGACTTGCTGATATATACGCACGAGATTGTATCTCTAACGATACAATCACAGGAGATTTAATCTCTGGCGATATAGACAAATTTTCTAGCTATAGCGAAAATGATATTTTGTACGACAACAATGACGACGATGAAGTAATTGCTGTCGCTGACAGAAAAAAATTACAGCAGGCCGACAACTGGACGATATAACGTTACGTATCACATTGCTAAAAAAATAATAAAATTTAATTTTACTGTTGGTGAACAACTAATATTTTGGCAGCTTATCAAACCTTTTCTTGGTGTAAAAATAATTGGCTGTCAAAGAAATATAAAATATGATTTTATTTTTGTTAAAATATTTAATTTAATGCCAGCTGCTAATTCAAGGAAATTACATTTAATTTCGTTATGTAAAACTATCAAATGTAAATCTGTACTTGTAAAGTACGAACAAATTTATAATAACATTATTAGATCACTTCGTGATTGAGATCGACTTAGTTGGTACCCAGCTATTAAATGTATCACTATATCCTCTCCATTTAACTAAACTTTTGTTTCCACGCTTCCTAATAACTTTTTCAATAACAAAATATATCTTGGGAAGTTTTCTGAAGTTCTTGTTCATAAAAACTACCAGTTATAGGTTCACCTAATAAATCTTTTAACTCATATGTTACAGGTATTGTTAAAAGTACTTTATCGACAACAAATACGTCTTCGCTCCAGTCTGGGGTAAAGCCTTTCTCAAATGTTTATTTTCGTCAGAGAAATTCTAACTTTACCACCAACTTTAAATTTAAGTCTGCGGTACATGTTTTCGTTTGCTAATATCGGAATTTTAATTGCGTCATCTGGCGACATTTTAGTGGTTCGGTGTTTCGTGTTATTGTATTCATCAACAATGTTTTGTAAATTGTCAATATATTTATTTGTATTTTTAGCTCTCAAACACTTATGAATTTTTTCGTTTAGCGTGCGATTAAATCGTTCAACGATAACGCGTTTACCTTCACTTCCTGTAACATATTTTTTATATTATTTTGGAGCAAAACCTGCTCGAATTTTTTATTAAAAAACTCCGCTCCGTGATCAGCCCAGATTCTATTTGGTTTCCTTTCTGTGTTTGTTATTATTTGTTTTATCGATGTTCCTGTCTTATCTGAAACTGGCACACTAAAAGCATATTTGCTAAAAACATCTATGACATTAAAAAGATATATTTTATTATCATTAAATTCAGCTAGATTTGACACATCAACTAAATCTATCGCCCAGATATCGTTAACGGCATTTGCGACAACTTTGCGTCGCGGAAACTTTATTTTTAGGTTTGTGTAGCTCTGACGCTAGCGACGTTGTCGCCTCAAGATCATCATACAATTCCTTTCCGAGTCCAACTTTATATTTTGCTCCAATAAAATCCTGCACCAACGTTCTATCAATACGTTCTCGTAGCTTGTGAAGCAGGTCGTTTGCAGGTTATATATCACGAAGTTCGTCCAACATTACTTTATCACAGCCGTGCTTATCTTGTTCGTAATCACGATAACAAATATTGTGGCGCATTGCTATGCTATCAACTTGATTGTAAGGCTCTTGTCCTGGCAGCGGATTATCATTTTCATCTTGTTGCTTGTCTAATGGATTATAAGGTCCAGTATATTTATGGCCTGGCAATGTCCAACTGCCTTTTGGTTTTGGTAATTTTACAATTACTTTATGTATATCTACGCCTGTTCCTATTATTTCTCTGTTGTTGCATTGTTGACAGTATGTGACAATTTTATTTTGCTCAAGACATAAATCTCTGTCAGAATCACACTTGGATTTCATTATTAATTAGTCTTCTACTGAATAACGTCGGGACAACCAGCTCCAGACAATTTCCTCAAAAACATACTTTTTCGTTTTCCCACAAATTGCGCAAATACTTTTTAGCATCATCCTGTTGTTCTTTGTTTTTTCTGTTGTTTCATTCATATTTTCTGTTTTAGTTTTACATTTCAGACAATATGTTGACATTATATACACAAGTTTAGATAAAATTAATTGCAAGCTTTAGATAGCTTTACACAAATTAATTACAGTCTCATCATTGGCGTGAGAAGGATGCTTGTCAAATTGCAAAATAAATTTTAAAAAATTGATACCCAATCCAGAGGCAGAGTTCCTCGAACTCGCGGACATCTGTTTAATGAACATCACGCAATAATATCCACAAGCTGATGTTCCAACAGGTTGAAGATGATTGGACGAATAATTTAATATTTTATATCTTTGGAACGCTAGCGTTCTAGACATATATTTTTTTTATTGCGTCGCTCGGTGGAATTCCAAATGAGTCAAAATAATTGTCATTACAAACAGCTACCCAATGCGTGCCAGATCCGTCGTTGAAATCTTGTATATTTATCACACAGGAACCAACATCTGAGATGTTAGCAAGTTCTTCGATGAAATAAACTCTGTGGAAATATTTTACTTGCTTTAGCTTATCAAGTATATCAAAGTTACTTAACGCGAGAGATTGCATCTCTAGAGGTGTCACCTTCTCATACCCGGCAATGTTAGTCCTCGGCCGATTGCCAGTAGATTTGGCAGTATACTTCCGCTACTCCCGCCAGCAACGATCCTATAAATCCGCCTTTGTCTGCTCTACGACGTCGCGGTGTCTTTTTTTCCGTTGTCTTTATTTTTGCTCTTTTTCGTCGTGGCATTATATTTATCAGTCCACATAAAATTATACTTCTATCACCATCGACATTCATACGAAAATTTTCTTTATACCACTGCCAACAATTCCATCGCCGCGGACGACACCGTCGCCTGAGACTGCCTTTTCGTTGCGCAAGATACTGCGCCAGACGCTGCTGCTAATCCTAATATACCTAACACCGGCAAAATATTTGGTAATAAAGTTTTAGCAATTTCCAATAGTGCCGGACCAAAGAATCCACCTTGTTTTGCCATCGCAGTTATTTGTGTGACACTTAAATTTCAAACAAAAGGTTTGCCGCGGTTATACTTATTTACTTGTTTTTTGGTCAACATTAATTTTGTTAAAGTACCCGCGACTTTATTGCTGTCGACTTTTAATGATACCTGCCTCTGCTTTGCAACAACAGCTGATAATTTTTTTAACTTGACCATCAGTCAAATGCATTTCTTTTACAATATATTTCGTCATCCTTAATTATATTAAAGTTACAGATTAAACTTGTAAAATTGGCAAAATTACCTGTTAGAAAATTATTTATAATTTTCCCAATTTTTAAACTTGGGCCGACATTTTACCTTCGATAAAGTCGATTGTAACAGTTCTATCGCTGATCACTAACGCGTACACGTACAACTGTGCCACTGGAACTGTTCCTAATGTCCAAGCAATTTCAATATCAGCAGTTGAAAATACATCTCTTTCATTTTGTTTACTAACATCAAAATAAAATATCGGATAAAGTGTACGAAACTCCTCTGTTGATATCTGAGATCTGTCTTAAACGTCCTGATATTTTTGCACTGCGTTAAGCAGGTACATGTAAGGTCTAGTACTATTTTTATTAGCGTCATCTACAAAATTACATTCTATTGCTCGTGCTGGATATTGTTTTGAATTTATTCTAGCATATATTCGTCTAACATCAGCATTATCAAATATTGCATTATTTTGTTGTTGGTTACCACGTCGCGCTTGCTGCTGAAATACAACAAATAATTGCCGTGGCTTTTGTTCAGTCGACGTTGTTGTAACTCGCTATGCATAGTCGGTGGTATTTCGAACTGCTGTTTGATATAGTTTATGTTGCTGAAAATAAATCTTCATTATATGTTTTTTTAAGAACTTCATCCAGTTCGAGTGATTTTGTTACTGTCGGTGTTATTCGTGGCATCCATAGCGCAAGTGTGTTTATGATACACTGTACATCAGCTCCGCCAGATCGAAATAAACAATCATTTTGTTCTGCTCGATCTATAATAAGTGTATGTTTAACTCCACGAAATACCTTGTTATAATCGCGACAAAAGCCAAATATTGTACCTAATGGCAGCATCATTGTAATTTGACGTGATTCTGCTGCAAGTGCCTTTTTCTTAAAATAACCTTCATTGTAACGTAATTGTTACGCTAATTGCATTATGAATCAAAATTAACATTGCAATGCCGTCCGCAGCTGCACCTGGTGGTGTTATACCAAGATTATTACAAGTAGCAATAAGTGACACTCTTGTAGCATTTACATCAGCGGCTGCAGCTGGTGCGGCTATACCAAAATTAATAGCATTAGCGATAAGAAAATCTCTTACAGTTGCAGCATCTGCAGCGGCATCGGCCCCATGTTTTAATGCTCCTTTTGAAATAAATTCTCCAGATCCTGCTACACCAATTCCAGTATCCTTAAACCACATCCTATTAGTTGCAGTCGATCTGGAGTAATCGTCGGAAAAGGAAATAATATTCAAGATTGTACTTGCAACTTGTAGGTGACTTGAAATATCCTCAACAGTTTGATTGGCCAATTGATATCTGGCACTTTTAAATAAGCACCAGCCATTATTCATAAGTGCTATTTCTACGTTAGCTGCAATTGCGACGGGTGGATTAGCTACTGTCATAATCTGGCCGCGATCTCCCAATATTGCTTTGTGTGGCAGTAGAAATACATCTTCGTCTCTGGTATTAAATGTTCTGACACCAGTTTTATTTGGTTCGTTAGAATTTTCATCGAGATATATTCAAATTCTGTTACAGTGTCATCGATGTCATAAGTTTCTGCTAAATCGAGATAATTTTTAACAGACATTTTTTTTTTTATTTATTAGATTATATAAAATTGTATTATTGCGGCGCTGTTACTTAAGATATTAATTTTTGTATAATCTGCTCACCCTTTGGTGATAAAAGATTTTTTGTTGTTGTTATCATAGCACGTTGAGTTTCTTTTGTTGGAGCGATTTCTGATATAACTTGTTTGATTGTCGGTTTCTCGCCTTTAATTTTATCAGCATCCTTTTGTCCAACAGCAGTTCCAGGAGCAGATGCAGCTCCAGTTGCGAAAGCTTTTAACGCGTTAAGTGCAATTGGTGCAACTTTATGCGCGATTCCCGGAACATTTTCAATAATTTTAGTAAATGTATTTCCCAAAAATCCACCAATAATTTTTCTTCGGTAATTTTTTTTTGTTTCATTATATCTGAGGTTGTATAATTTTACGCTCAAAAATGTAAATAGCAAGTGAGAACCTCGTTATTGAAATCCAGCTGTCGTCCAGATTGATCTGTCAACTGCATATGTATTGCTGTTATTTGATTTTCAACATTTGGCGGATAATAAATAACTTGCCGTGTACTAATTTGCATGAACGATCCCGGTGGAACATCTGGCGAAAAACTATATATTGTTTGTCCTTTACTACCCTGGACTGAGTAAGATCCAGATGTAATGGAGCAATTTATCAGTATTGTGTTTACGTCAGTTATATTTACAGGCAAATCACCATCATATGTAATAGTTTGTTCTGCCACAGACCCATATTGCTTGTGAGTAAATCCAATCAGCGACGCTATGCTTGTTGCTAATGATAAATCTATTATCAAATTATTTTTTAATGTTATTATGGCGCGTAATGTGTTATAATTCGGTACCAGTTCAAAATTGTCTGTAACTCCTCCCTTTTCGTTATTAATTCGCGTATCGTCTTATTTAAATCAGTTACGTTGTAGGCTCCTTGCGGAATTTTAAATGTTACCCAAGCTCCAGGATTAAACGTAAATTCATCGTTTACTCCAGTTTTCACGTTAGCCATGGAATGCCATGCCGTACAATAAATTAGTCCAATCTCATGCTGTTTTTCAGTATCAAGTTGTATTGGCGGAATATAATTTACTGAACAATTTGCGCTATCTTTGGAGTTAGCTATCGCGGCCGTACTGGAGTCTAGTAATAATGTTGTTGACATTTTTTTATATAAAAATGTATTATTAAATCGTTCTGATTTATATTAAATCATTATGCAAAATTAAAGTTTTGGTTAAAATTTATAAAATTGACATTTACAAAATTAAGTCGCGGTGTAATGTTTCGTATTCGTCAGATGTTAATAAATTTTCCGATCTTAAATAATCAAGTATGTCAATAATTTCATTATCAATTTCAGCACCAACATTCCCAGCTTCTTTTGACGATATCAACAGCATTAATCTGCCAATCATTTCGGCAGTTGATGTATATATTTTTACACCGGTTCCAGTTCTTTCTTTTGTAGCTTTCTTGATACGATTTGTATCATATTGATTAAATACATTTTTAAAATGAGACTTTTTCTCCCTGCGTCTTCCAGATCTAAATTTTTCTACAGCAGATTTAAAGACACCAGCAATAACACCATCTCTAGATTGTTTATAAAGTTCACTAAAATCTTCTTCTTTAGCTGTATCAAGTTTATCTAAAGCTTGATTACTGTCTTTAGTTATCTTATCTAATAATAATATTAAAACATCATATTCATTTTGTGACTATTTATCAACATTATCAACATCTTTAATATTATTTTCTTTTATAAAAGTATCATAATCTGAATCATCTATTTTCTCTTTTACATTTTCAATTTGCTTCCTTCTTTCAGTTTCCGCCGGTGATGAAATTTGTATCCTACCTGTAGATATAACTAGTGGTTGTTCAATCTCTTCTAAAAATGTTGTGCTCTCTGGTCTATCAGTTCTAATATACTTTTTTAGTTTTTTAGCATCTTTTATTCGATTTTCATCATTTATTTTAAATTTCCTGTGAAAATTCCAACTTTTACCAAACCCTGTGTATCTATTTTCAGTAGCTGTTCTTTGAAATACTCCATCAATAGTATCAGCTCTAACATTATCAGAGAGTTGCAATATATGTTCTTCTTCATTAGTTGTTTCTAATTCAGCATTAGATGTATGACCATCCATAATTATTTTATCTAAATTACTTATAAGTTTATCATAGCTTTGTTTTGACCAAGTTTTTCTATTATCAATATCATTTATATCATTTTCTGTTATAAAAATATCATATTCGGATTTTGTTATTTTATCATATGATTTTTCTCGATAAAATCGTCTTTTTTCGTCAACATTTAAAACCCTTACTGTTAACTCTCCAATTTTTTACTTGTTCTTTTTCAATATCCTCTAATTTTTCTGATAATGTTCCTAAAACAGTCCTAATTTCATGTGTGGTTAATTCTGATAATCTTCTTTCAAGTAAAAGTGGATTATTAATCAGTCGATTTAGTTCATTTCGTCTAGCAACAGGATCAGCAATATTTGCTACAAGTGCCTCAGCTAAACTTCTTCTTTCTTCGTCAGATCTGGCGATAATTTTTGCAGCAGCAGCTTCTTGTTGTTCTTTAACAATTCCAAACAAATATTTTTCCTGTAGTCACTTAAGTTCTTCTTCTGACAGCGGCTTAGTTTCAGGTTGTTTCCCAAGTAGTGCCTCAGTAACTGGTTTGTGAATTGTTGCTGCTGTTTCTGCTGCAACTATGTGTCCACGTCGTACTTGTTGAATCATCTACCTAAGTTCAGCTTTAGATTGAACAAGTCATTTTAGATTTTCTATATGTTTTCTGTACTTTGCTTTTCTTTCCATTTTATTTTATAAACTTACTGCAGATAATTTTCAATACAACAACGAAACATTTTAGTTGGATCATGTGTAAGTTTATCAAATAAGAAAAAGTTATATTTATCCGCTGTTGCAGTATGATATAATAAGATAAATTTATCTTTTGTCACATCGCCACATTGCTCGTTTGCAATATTTCTAACGTCAACGTTGTCCAGTCCTGGAAATAATATAAAACAACCAGTATTTCGCCGAATAAATCTGTCAACATTATAAAAACCTTGGGCTAAAGAAACAGAATTACATTTCTTATTACGTGACAGTGAAAAATATGATCTTATTTTATTCATCTCTTAATTATTTAGCGGAATATCGTCATGAGCAACTATCTTATGCTCGGACGAATCAAATTAATTAACTGGAACACATCTTCTGGTTGTTTGATGATAAAAAAATCCTCACCAGCATCAAGATCATCACGAAGTTTGTTATTGTATTCGTTAAGTAGCTCGTACTTATCTTGTTGTGGATTAATTGTATAAATATAAACTCGATCGTAGTTAAAATTATCTCCAAGAAGTAAATTCATAAGCAAATTTGCTTTTCCCGACCCAGTTCGTCCAACAATAAGATAATGACAATCTGGAAGTTCATTGTTATGTTTATGCTTCACCAGCAGCTCTGTACCAAAATGTAATATCGGTGACGACGTTGTCGTTAACTTTGCCATTGTTGTTATATAAAATTTGTCAGACAATAAATAAATAATGACCTATTATACAAAATTTGGAACAACATTAGGAGATTCATCAGCTGTAAGTACAACAATAACAAACGGCAAGATTGATTTATCGGGCTATCTAAAAAAATCTGGCGACACAATGACAGGAAACCTGTTTATGTCAAATCAACCAGTACTAGATTTAGAAACTTGATATCCACCAACAAATGTTAATAACACACAAGCTGTTAGTTATGCACAACTAAAATTCGTCCACAATAATAAACTAGATAAATCTGGCGGAACTTTAAGCGGTAACTTAGATATGTCAGGAAAAAAAATAATACATTTGGAGACTGGATATCCATGAGCAAACTTAAATCAAGCTCAAGCGGTAAGTTATTTACAGTTGAGGTATGTGGATAACAACGAACTTCATAAAACCGGTGGGGCGGTTACAGGTATTATTAACATGTCACGTCGACGAGTGTTAGGTTTAGAAACTGTATATCCGCCAGCAAATGTTGATAACACACAAGCTGTAAGTTATGCACAACTAAAATCTGTTGACGATAATAAACTTAACAAAGCCGGTGATACAATGACAGGTAACTTGTCTATGTCAAATTCAAAAATAACTGGACTACCAACAACCTCACCCCCAACTAATGATGCTGGTGCTATTAGTTATGCTCAGTTAAAAGAAGAACTTACCCCATATTTTAAGAAATCTGGTGGACCAGTGACAGGCAATATAAACATGAGAGACAAAAAAATAACTATGACATATGTTCCAGTTGACCATAATGATCTGACAAATAAAGTGTATGTTGATGGTGTATCTGGTGGTATAAAACGAACCAAAAATAATGTTGGGTATATTCCAACACTTTATAAGACAACTGACAACCGAGCCGGGTTTGAGGTAAGTGCATTATCATAATATCCTCAAAAAGTATCCTTGTTACGCTTTCTCTGATAGACATGAATGGACGACCAAGGGAGAAGTTGAAAATTTTTGGATCAAAATTAAATGCCCTACTGCAGTTGCTATTTGGCAATTTCATTTGCGAGGCCGGTTAAACTCTAGTGTTGGTCGAATTTATAATTGGCAATTGGAAGGATCAAACAATGATATCGGCTGGGCAACAGTATATAGTGCAGTAAATACGTATATTACAACAGCATAATATTTTACAGTCCCGACAGAAAATATTGTCAGTAAGTACTTATATTTTCGAGTTAATGTTTTTGCTGCTGAACATCTATTTCCAGGACTGACAGCATTTCAAATATATACACTTGATGATCAGATATGATCATTGTGAACAAATTTAATCCAATGCTATAAAATAATGTCAGAACCACCCATTATAACTGTTAAGAGGGAATTTTATGATAATATTTTTAGTCCAGAAAAATATGTTAGGGACGCATCATTAGCGGCACGTGCGATGAATACTATGAAAAATTTTAAAATTCCAATGATAAATTCTCCATTGTCGGAAGAAGAAAAAAAATGTTGCTCGTGTTATACATATGCGAAGGCCACAACTGAGAGAAGCAATAGGAAACTTTGATATTATAAGCAGATACTGTCATCCTGATGATTGTCTGGAAGAACAAAAACAAGTTGAAATCCTGTTAAAAATATATTGCTCGAGCTTGATTTTGGAAATATAAATTTGATAATGAGATCAGGTTTATTAAAAGCACGAGTAATGCAGGTGGAAAAACAAATGAACGATACCTATGATCGTCTCGACAAATTATTCGAATCTAGGGTAATAGGAATAAGAAGAAACAAGAAGTTATATAATAGTTTTTTTTAAAACGAGAAATTTTTAAGCATCTCGGCATGTACTACCACGACAAAGAAACCCTAATTAAAATAGTTACTATGACACCAGAAATGGAGTTAATTATTAAAGCGTACTCAAACGCAATTTTGACAATGATACGTAAAAAGGACCCATAATTTGATCCGACTATTGTTGATAGGTCTCTAAAAATAATCAAAGATTTTGACAATGAAATTAATGACCCTGGTGATATTGAGCGAGAAACATTTTTTGATGAAGTAACAGAACACAAAGTTGGAAGTAAAAATTGATTCTTATTATGATATCTGTGAAGAAGATGATATTCCATTTCCATCGATCAAGCGCTCTAGACAATTGTCATTACGAAATTATTACGATGAAACTGAGAAAATACTCACAAAACCATATGAAAAAATACTGTTAAAAGTAGCTTCTGTTATTGGTCTTGAACTAGATAAGCTTAAAAAATTAATGCTAGCAAATTTTGTGGTCGCATATGCAATTATCAGACAACATCTTGTTCTCAAAAATTTCACGTTAAATTAGATAAGCTTGGTATTAGGGTATATTGATGAAACAGAAAGTGATTACAGTAATTTGGTGAATAAAACAGATTTGTATGAACTTGAAGTAGGAAATACTTTTGACTCATACACTTGGTTAAAGATAAATGAGGTACTAACAGATGAACGATATAAGGATACTTCGTCAGATGTTTATGACAAATACAGAATTTTTATAGCTGATCCTAACAATAATAAATTTCGTGATTTTCTTGATTCAATTGCTGGTACCAGAATTTTTGTTTTTGTGTAAAATATTGTATAATGAAAAAACATATAATCGATTTCAATCATATTTCAGAAGAAATTTCAAAACAAGATGTTGACGCATTAGTACAATATTACAAATTTTATCATAAAAACCTCTGGTGTGTAAAAGAATGTTATAAATATTACCGTAGAATACTTCGAGTAATATCATATTTGCCATTGTTAATGACTAGCTCTGGTATAATCTCAAGTGGAGCATTATTAAATCCGTTTTTGTTAATAATATCTGGTGTCGGTGTCTCTCTTTCAACAGCTTGTAAAAAGATTGAACCCAAACTTGAAACAAAAAAAAAAATCTTGTAAAACAGCAAGTATCACCTACAAAAAATTATTTGATCAGATACGATCTTACTTACCAGGTGTAAAATATAATATGGACGATTTAATACGCGAGTTTCGTATTATTGGCAGTATGTTAACGGATATTCTACCAATGAGAGTCAGCAGGCATGAAAAAGATTATCATAAAATATGGTTACAACAGTAGATGTTTAGAAATAAATCTAGAGGTCCGGAAACATCTTTTCAATTTTTGGTAGGGGTGTCGGGGGTGGGGTCTCTAGTCATATACTCATATTTTATCACCAAAAAGGTTAATCCAGCAGGTCCTAATATTTGCTTTGGAGTTCTGGTCCAGAATCCGCTTTTGGTGTAAGATCGAACAATAAAATTATGTGACATATTAGTCACTCCAATAAAATATTTTTAGTCTTATTTTGAGCTGAAAATGACTCCTTAAAAAGATTATAAAATAGAAGGTTTTATAGGAGAATTCTCGGTTTGGTTTAGGATCTGCCTATTAGTTTACTACTGCTGCTGACGGTGTTTGAAAGACATCTCATGCCTCTTCTTCCTCAGACATCCGTGGGGCTGCGGCTGTCTTGACCCTGAGGGTGGTAGTGGTTTTGGTGGTGATGGACTTTTCATCAGGGTCTTAAAATCTTTCAGAGTTGCCAGGGCTTTCTGGTCTAACGCTTTCTGGTGAAAGAGTTGCAGTCGTTGCAACAGTTGCCTGTACCTTTGCGATTTTTCCGTTTCTGAGAAATCGCTGAGATCCATTAACGATTGCAATTCGTGTTGTAACCGGGACATTTCGGTCAAACGAGGATTGGGAGGTAAATGCGGGGTCCGTTGTTCTTGCCAGCGATGGTATTCCATCCATAGTTTGTAAGGCACTGATGCCATTTTTCGTCCTTCCATCTGATTTCAATGGTCACGCCTGAGATCTTTTGACTCCAGATGCCCCTTTTATCTTCTTGAACCTTTTTATCTTGGACCCATAGGTACAACACTTCCCAAGACTCCTCTCGGCATGGCTCCCGCTATTCCTTTGACAATAGGTCCTACCAGGGGTAAAAATCCTCCTCGTTACACCAACATCGTTTTCTTTTGACGGATGGGTATTTTCTTTTGCACCATTTGGCGAAGAACGTGTCGATGATTGGCTGAGCATTATTCTGGTGTTTAGACAAAAGTATCGTTCCTATCAAGATATTCAAACAGCATTTTCTCACGGTATCGATGACGTCTTTGGAGGCGGTTTGAATGAGATGTTCTCGCATGGGTGGAGGGACTTTAGACAAGACGGACAACGTGTAGCAATGTTTGGCTAAACCAGGAGGCAGTCCTTTACTTTTCTTTCCATTTTTTTGGCAAGAGAATAGTGTTCACTTCTTTTAGGGGACATCTTTTTGGTTCCGTTGCAAAATACTCTGAAGTTTGCCACTTGTCATGCGTCCTTTTATCTTATTTTTGGGCTAGTGGTAATAGAATAAATCGTTTGAGAATCTTGGTAACAAAAGAGGCATAAAAAAAATCATACCCATTGGTTGCTATTTATTTTTGGACGACTGCGTCTTTTCAGAGGTAGAGGGCGCTGCTTGACTGAGCGTTTGTTCGGATGAGGAGACTGTCCTTTTCTTTTTCCTTTCCCTTTTTGAACAGGAGAACGGCAATAGTGTGCACTTCTTTGAGGGGACATCCTTGGGCATTCAGGAGCACAAAAACACTGATCCCCATTGTCGCCCAGGTCTCTTTAATACTGGAATGTGTCGCCACTGATTGTCTTTACGTCGTATCATTTTCATGGCAGGAATCACACGTCGTGGAGGGGTTCGCAACGGGCTAAATCGGGACAGTTCTTGCTTGGACAAATTTAGCAAACTCTGTAACATGCCCGGTCTCTCTTGGACTTTGATTTTGGGTGCAGGTACTTTGTGAACAGCTGCCACTGCAGTTAATGAGGAGGAGGGTGTCACCGCTGGAGAAGAAGTTCCTGGAGACACAGGCCTCTATTTTTTCATCAAATTGGGAATGATGCGTGTAAAGTCGGGTTTGGCTGGAATCTTCAGCAACTGAGAAGAGGATGAACCCGAGGCTACTAGAGACGCGGTCATCTTTTCTGCAGGTCGTGGTTTGAGGGTGTAAGTTTGCATCCTGGACGTAGTGTCTCTCTTGCGCGTAGAAGCTGCTTTCTGGGGTCTTTCTGGGGACTTTTCTTTTTCTTAGGCTGTGTCCTGGTCTTAACACTACTGTTCGTTTTCTTCTTCTGGGTATCTTTGGGTAGGGTCGTGGCTTTTGTCTTTGGTAGGACTTTGGGGGCCTTGGGATTCTCCAATTTGAAGAGGAAGCGAATGATGACACCTCCTAGAGAACCGCTACCTCCAGGTTTCAAAATGCTTTGCTTTTTGGTTTGAGTGTCGATGCGAGGATCGGCCAGATGCGTCAAGGCTACTTTGTTTCTCTCATAACATCGTTTGGTTTGATGTGGAATGTGAATGTTGCCATGCACTAATTAACGTGCTGTCACCGTAAACCATCGTAAGACTTCTCTGGGACTGGCTTCTAAGACACGAGCACATATTTATAGATTTTTTCGCGACTAATGCCGTACAAGGCACGAATCAATTTGATGGGAAGATGAGACTGAAGGGACGTCATGTTGACGAGGTGTGAGACAGACCAAACGTGTCCGAGGTTTTTATAGATTTTGTGTTGTTGTTAAGTCGACGTGGACGTGTACCCGACAGGCCCTCCGTCTTGGCACCAGTGTTGAAACAGATGGGTACGAAATGGCAAATAATCGGGAGTGTTGGGTTTTAAATCCACGAGTAAATAGGCGTGTGGGGTTTGAGTGGCATCGTCGTACGCATGGGTCAGCCAAGGGGTTCCTAACTGTTTGGCTAAGACTTGCACTTACGATTTATCTCCAGGTCTTTTAAACAAGACCACGTAATAAGCATTGAGACTGATGGTGCGATGGGCTTTACTTTGTTGAAACAAATTTTGAGTGATGTAAATGACACTGACATTACGATGATGACCTTTGCGCGTAAACCACAGTTTAATTTCTTCTTCGTCTTCTCCTAACATGTCGTCGAAGATGCCCAGATGTGTTTGACTGGGGTCAGACACGGTCCCGTCGTCTTCGCCAGGAATGCCTTCCACAAACACGATGGAATCGCCTTGCCTTTTTCGCAGGAGGCTGCACGCCGATTGCCACTCTTTTAAAACTACACGATACGTTGATGTGGACGATCGATCAAATGATGTTTATGTTCGATCAAACGTTTGACAAATTCGGTTTTGCCTGAAATGCTGGGTCAGGCAGTAAACATGTGAAAGGGATGACGAAGACACAAGGCCTCCCAACTGGTACGATCAAAGTTTTCGTCGATGACTTTGAAACTGGAAGAAGAAGGAGCAGAGACAGCAAAGGTAGCCATAGTGCAGGGAATGTCACTTTTGGCACGAATACAGAGGAGGCAAGAGGTTTTATACCTTTTTCAGGATACGTTTGTTGCAATCTTTAAATGTGAACAACGCGAAAGACAAAAATACATAAATGCCAGTAGTAGTAGGACGAGTGGCAACCAAAGTCTTTTGGTCCCCGTCCAGTTCAACAATGTCTGAGCGATGGAACGTTTTCAAATGAATCAGTCCTCTTATACCATTCCGGTACCAGTGCTTCCAACACTGGTGGCGTAACGGATGAAATTTTTCTTCTCGTTGGACTTGCATTTTGACCAACTCTCGGTAAATGCGTTCTCTCAATTCCATTAGCAAACCACGAATGTTCTCTTGTAAAGTATCCATCCAGACAATATTGAGGTTGTCCCACTAACGGTAAATAGTGACAATCCGGAGACCATCGAGCATGTTTCAGGTAAGCCGAATCTTTCTGCTTCCACTCGTTAAGTGTCACATCGCAACTGAAGCACTTGACTTTATCCCCTTCACATAAGTAGATGAATCAGGCTCTGGCTAATTCTTCGGGGGTAGGTCCTCACAGATATTTTGTCCATTTCCTCGGAAAGTTTGGAATCGTCTTTCAAAGTCGCAATATTCAGACAAACGCACAGGGAACGAATATTCGTCTTTCACAGGCTCATTTCGATGAGGGTACTGTGAAAACAGCATGAGTTTGCTCCGGGTTGGATGATATCTGTACGGTGGTAGTCTGATGGTATCCCGTGGTTGATGCCATCCACCATGAAAACCAGTAAAGTGAAAAGGTGTACGATAACGAGTGGCATCGCGTTTGCATCTATCAGGTATGACACGCTCAGCATCACTTTCCATGGTAGGTATGGTAGTAGTAGTCATAGCATAGTGCCGATGATGTGGTGCTGAATCGCTGAGGTCAGAGCATACGGTATCCCTGCAATCGCAAGGCACAGCATCACACTCGAGTTTTCTCTCGCTTAGCTATGGTAGTTACAATGAACTATTGGTCTTGGCCGTTGTCCTTTTCCATATGCTGACCAATATCGACGTGTCCGTACGGTAAAGTGAAATGGTTGGGAAGCCGTACTCGCTTCAGGTACACGATTTGATCCACTTTTTCCAAGGGTCTACTGACGATTTGGTGTGTAGCTAAAGGTACAATTTTGTGAGGCTGGTAGGTGGTCACTTTAAAATATCGTTCCTCTCCAGACTGCAAGGCTTCTTTCAGTACGTCAAAATCCACCACTTGACTGGTGCGATAATTGAGAGTCAATCCCTTCACTTCACACTCGGTGTGCACTTCTCCCTGTTTGTCCCGGTATTCTTAGCCGTAATGTTTGGGACAGCCACTATCAAAACTTAGAATCTTGTCGTCGGGGTGTTCGTCCATCCAGGCTCCTAAACGATCTCCTTCGATGACAGGGTGACGTTGACCCAGGCGATCAATATAGATGCAACTGTCCGTGTCAAAATACAGCACATGGTCTCCTAACAGTTCTAAAGCTTCGTACAGTTTTAAGCAAGCATGTGCTGTCACGTACGCCGCAATGATGACATTTCCAAATTCGTTGGCTTCTACAAAGTTAAGTTCTTCTTCGTAATTGACCAGGATCAAACCCTCACGAAGGAAGTCCACTTGTTTCATATAGTTGGTTTTGTCATGAATCATCTGGAATTAGCGGGAAGGTTCTGTCAAATACTCGGTCTTGGGTAAACACGGTCGTTGTGCCATTTTGCCCCAGAAGCAATTTAACATCACATGGCAACCGACTTCCTTCGTTTTTCTCCACGTGGTCTAAAGTTATACCCTCCTTCTCCAAATATTTTTCTCTGAATTTCTTTTGATCTTCGAGAGTGTGGCGCCAGGAAGCATAGTCACTGGCTTCTTTTTTCAGTTTCAAAAAGGCATTCACGTAGTCTGCTAAAATGCCTTTCTGAGTTTGGTCGTCCTTGTGGTGTTTTTCTTTCTTGGGCAAGTGGTAAATTTCGTACACTTCTAACAGTTTTTATCCCCGGTTCCGAGCTTTGAACAATTTCACGCTGACACACGTTCCTGTCAAGGCGCGTTCTTCCTGGGCGTGCTGACAAAGTTGGTCTTGGTTACAAGTTTCGGCACAAGTACGACGCAAGGGAAACATCAGGTTTCCTTGGCAATGGTGAGGTAAAACAGGATGGTACAAGTCGGTGGGAGGCAAGACTTTACATGTAATCAATCCATGGTTTTGTCGAATGTTATCTAGATCGATGTGTTCCGTCAGCAGCTGCGGGTGTCCTGCGGCAAAGTGACCATATTTGCACACGTACGGATACAGCGAACACACGTCCAAGTATTTGATTTCTTCTCCTTTCTCCTCGTCGGCTTGGTACAGCAAATGGGTGGCATTCTTTCGTACTCCGTATAAACTGTCCCGCTGGTTGAGAGGGTCCAGCAGCTTGTAAATTTCCACGATGCGTTTAAATTCGAGCTCGGTTTTCAAACGGTGATCATACTCTTGTTCCCACATTTCCATGACTTGGTATCCTTGCTGCGACGCTGAGAAGTGGCCTGGTACAAGTCTTCCATGGTACGTTGAAAAATTGATTTTTAGTGCCGCGTTGAGGGTAACAGATGGGACATCCCTGAAATAAGCTCCGGTTAAACTCATACACGATATTGGGATTTTCTAAGTCCCAGCCATCCACCGGATACTTTCCGATGGTCTTTTTGCCTCCTCCGCTGAGAACGTGTTGGAACCATTTGTCTTCCTTGTCGCACAAGTAATGTAGCCAGCGTAGAGCTTTGACCGAGTATTGACGTTCGACAAAGTCGGTCGTTTGAGGTCTTATGACAGCTAGGGTACATTCGGGTATGAATCGTTAGAGGTACACTAAGGAGCACGCCTTGGCAATGGTGCAGGCTTTTTTCAAAGGGTTGAACCCTCCGTGCTCCAGGACAGTTCTCGAAATTTTCCACAGCAACGCCGTAATATGTCCACGTCGGAACGACAATATTTTAACAGTTCTTCCTGAAAGTCGAAGGGGTCCTAGGCGTGAGAATGGTACCAAGCGTAGAAAGCTTCTCGTTGTTCGGTGCTCATGTTGTCGGGGTCGTAGTAGTCAGCATCAGGCAAATGGGGTAGAAAGGTGTGTTGATTGGCTTCGGTATTGAAAAACTTTAGATTAGCGTGACATTGCCGTTTCAGTGTGGTTAACAGAGCATCCCACACATCTGTGATGAACTCTTCAGCATTCTCCAACTGTACGTCGGACTTGAAATCATTAAACTTCACCGTGTACGTGTAGGCCGTGGTTCTAAATTTTCTTGAGGAGCGTTTATCCATCTATCGAATGTGGTAGTACTTTTCAGTGGTGGTGGACTTTGGTTTGGCGTAGATTCTTTGGGCCTGGATTCTGGCTCACTCATGTCATTTTCAAAATCACTCTCATGAATTTGAGCCAAGACTTCAGCTACTGTACGAGGCGATAAGTCACGTTTCTCTCTCTTACTGTCTTTTCCTTTCTCCACGAAATGATGCGATCGTTTCATCTCAAGTGCAAAAAGTCAAATGACTACATTTGAAACGCCATGGGTTTCTTTTTTATCCATGTCAGACCAGTGTCTTGCCTATATAAAAGGTCAGTGTCTTCCCTCCAAGTATTCTTTTCACTCTCAAGCCTACCAGAACAATGGAAGAGCCAACACAGATCTAACTTCTGATCAGAGCTGTGCAAGGTGTCATAAGAAGGTTTTCGTCAGACAAGCCGTCGGACTGCTCCCTCTCCTTTTGAGATAAAACTCAAGATACTTGCTATATCTGTCAGAAGAAAGGGCATTGGCCTTCAGAATGTCCAGACCGTCAAGAAAGCAAGACAGGTGTCAAAAGAGACAAAAGTAAATATACCTGTTATCACTGTCAAGAGAAAGGACATTGGTCTTCAGACTGCCCTAAGAAACAACAGGAGGAAGAGAGGGGTTCCGAACACGAAGAAGAAGAGGTACCCTCCCAAAAGTAAGAACCCAGTCACGTCAAGAAAGAGAAAAAAATAGAAGAAAGGAAGACGAGAAGAAAGTGAGAAAGAAGAGGAGGAAAATCCCGTGAAAGTGAAGAAATTCAGGAAAAGGAGAGAGTGAACAAAGACAGAAGAAGTCTCTGAACTTTCTAAAGTGTTGTGTTGTGACATTGAATTGTAAATTTGTACCAGAATAGACCAGAAAGAAAAACGTAAGTGCCCCTTGGTTTTGGTTTTTTAGAATAAGGAGCTACACTCATGCACTCACACAGGTACATCATGGGGTAAAAAAGGGATTTTGAGTTTTAATTGACTTTGGCAAAATGAAAACTGTCTCTTTTCGAAAGAAGTGGGTGGCCCTGAAAAGGACCGTTGTGTGTTTGCTTTTGTTTTTGTTAAAAAAATCAAACTCAGCAACGAAAAGTAATGAGCTTTAACTGCCTTATCCTTTTGCCACGACCAAGTCCTACTTCTGGACCTGCTCCAGTCGATGATTTGGTAGAAATCACTATGGTGGGTATCTCAGTCGTAGTAACAGGATTGGGCTGTTTGGCTCTAGAACGTCTTTTTCTCTTGAGTCGTAATAAAGAAGTCTGATACATTTGTTTCAGACTCCATAACTCTGCCAAAATTTCTAAGAGTACCGTCACCGTTTGACTTTCACCGTCCTCCTTTTCTCCTAGACCTTGTTTCTTCTCTGCTTGTTCTTCCTGTCGTTTTCTTCTTGCCTCTTCTTCTTCTCGCTGTTGCTGTTGAAGGAGAAAAGCTTGTTCTGCTTCTTTCTGCTGTTGCAAAAATTTGTCCAATTCATCTTTCTGTCCCTGTTTAAAATCCTCGACGTGTGGTAAAGAAGGAGAAGGTGGCGAAGGTGCTGTACCGGAAGAAATACTTGGGAAGTAGAGAGAAAATCCACTAAATCCCAATTAAATTCGACCTCTTCTGGAAGTAGGTCCGTGTTTGCTTTGGCAGCCGCTGTTATGCCATCACTTCTACTCGCCACGGCTGGTGCACCCCAATTCATCGTCTTCTTAGTTTCCGTCATGTTCTCACTCTGTCGCATTGATTCACTGCGCAGAGACGCTAGTGCATCTATATAGGGAATGTGACGTCAAAGTTAGCTCTCTTCTGATTGGAAGAAAGACTTCGCACTGTGGCTGAATTTTGTAACGCGTGTTAGGATTGGTGAAAGAACTCAATCCGTTTCGATCCGCTCTTTCACTATGAATAACCGTGGTTCACTTTATTCACCTCACCTGTTCTCGTCACAAGATGTGGACTAACGTAGAATCGTCTACCCTCCTATCGTCGATACCGTTCCACCCGGACTATCATATGTATGTCCAATCATCATGGGCTATAACGCAGATGACTGATACGGCCCTTTGGCAACGAAGAATCTATGTGGAGAGACAAGGCTGTCTAAAGAGAATCATAATCTTCGGTCCAGAGGTCAGACGAAGTTTGAGGAAGAGAAGAAGATTCGTGAGATGCCGTCTATATTAACGGAATGGTGTTAACAAAAAGACAAAGGTCCTTTTCAGGGCCACTTCATTGCCTCGAAAAGATTTACACTCTCTTGCCTAACAATTTTGTAGTCGATTTTATATTTTATGTTTGATCGATTTATGTTCATAAGTCTATGTATGTGTCATATGTCTATGTCCCGCCAGTCCCGCCCCGCTAAGCGTTTTTTCCAGTTCTATGTCCCGCCCCGCCAAGCATTGCTTTGGTCGTATAGATTCTGAACTAACTGAGCTTACCGGCTTGGCAGGTCGGGACATAACATCATATCTTTCTTTTCCCCACTGTCGCTGTTTGCTGTTTGGCCCGATTGTGGTCCACCCCTTGCAACATTGTTGCCAATGACCAGTACCGTGATGTCACCCCACCTATTCCATTCCTATTGTCGCTATAGAGACCCAATCTTGTCGCTATATCGCCGGGTGTGTGTGTGTGTGTGTGTCTTGTAATGCTAATTCCTGTTGTCGATATAAATCTTGTCGCTATAAAGGCACAATGACCTTTTCGACTGGGATTTCCACTGTCACTATATCACCCCTCTTCACTACTGACATGAATAGGTTTCTCTTATTTGCATCAACACCATATACTATAATATCTGTTCTATTATTTATCAGTGAAAACCACGTGCACAGATTCGAA
The DNA here is from genome assembly GCA_016617855.1 of Megalonaias nervosa. NCBI lineage: Eukaryota > Metazoa > Mollusca > Bivalvia > Unionida > Unionidae > Megalonaias > Megalonaias nervosa. The sequence goes on from JAECUM010041780.1 coordinate 33,848, forward strand.
TCGTATTTGAATAGCATTCCTTGCGAATATTAATTACCAGGGGATGGGGTGATTGATGGGGATGCGAGTGGAGTCTTACGAACACGTGTATAGATTTCTGCTATTTCCTCACTAGTTTTCCTACTAACACAATGGATATTATTTTTTTCTTCGAATCAGAGCAACTATAATTTCTGATGTTATTTGGGATGACACTTTAAAAACCATTCCAACCGCATCTCTTCTCCCAGCAAAAATTAAAATCAGTGGATGGTCCTTTACAAAAAATGGCTTATGTAGATGTTCGCGCTACTGCTACTGTACGGCCATGATCTTAATCACGAATGATCCCAAACAAGGCAACATCGATAGGATTTTGATTAGCGTGACCTTACGACAGATCAGGTGCCTAGAGGTTATGGCGTCCGCCTCGGATGCGGGAGGTCGCGGTTCGAACCCAGGCTGAACCATACCAAGACTTACAAAAATGGTACAAACAGCTGCCTCGCATTAAGAGATTAGTGTTAGGTCTGGTCGGCCTGGTGTAAGGATAATGTGGCTGGGTGGCACATGATGCTACATATCTGCAGGATGATGCCCCAGTGTTAGATATCGCTATCAACTGCCACACTACGGATATCGTAGCGATATGACTCACAAACACACACACACACACACACACACACACACACACACATTGTTATCTTACGTATATGTTCTACATATAACTGTCCTTGAATCACGTGTTTAATTTATTGCTTGTGTTCCAGGAACTTGACAACATTTACTGTACGTTGGAGTTCTCAATTGAACAAGATATTGTATGTGCAAATAATTTGTTAAATTATGTATGTACCTTGTGACTATCCTCGGAAAACAGTTCACCTTTATGACCCGAAGAAAAACTATTTCTTTTACTGCCGAAAACGTACTGTTTTTCTGATGGTATGCAAGTATTTTTGGAAACATTTGTGAACCAAGATCAAAACTTATTTAAGATTTGTCATACTTATGACCTTTACTTCAATGTGAAACAGATATGAGAACTACCAATTGGTTTTGTTTTTTATTATTTTTTTTTTTTCAACATTAAGTAATTTTCTTAAATCAGTCAGCCAAATGTTTCCTCTATAAGAGAAGACGCTTGACAACTCTGTCTAATTAAAACTGTACACGTCGACAATTTATCATGGCATTTCTATTTTGCGAATTTTCTCCTACTAGTTTGCAAACATTTCTTTCCTATCTTAACATCATGCAAGTGAGATTAAATCTTTATACTGCACTTCTAGACTCGTCATAGTGAAAGGATTAAGTTTGACTGCTAATATTGTCCTTATTTATAGACATCCTTCATTCCGCATTAAGTTTATATTTGACTCATAACCTTTTTTTTAATGACAGACTCAATTTGTGTCTCATAGGCATCTTACAGGTTTGAGCAACTCTTCATTAGTTAAACATATTCTTAGTCGGTACTACACCTTAAAACATTTTGTGAACTTAAGGTACTTGCATCCTTATCCCAGAGGTCTTCGCTAACAAGATTGCCTTCATTTTATTTTTAATACTTAGTCACTCTCGTCACATCTGGGAATAGCTGTTTTTAGTTATGAAAATACTACCAGCATGCTAAAACAAGTAATTAGGAATCTCCAACACTATCGTTGAATCGATCTATTAGAGCTAGGTCCATATGTACCTTCCCATTGATCTTTTGATATATTCGTTTTTATTTTTCAAAGGCCATAGGTTCTTGAAAAGCTATTTAGCATAATTCAACATTTTCCAGGGACTGTTTCTCTCAAAATATGATTATAATTGTATTTCCTCTTTGTTTGACTTATCCAATGACGTGGTAAAAGTAAATATTGTAACGTTCCGAACATGTCTTTTCAGTTATAAATTGAAGCTTCTAATGTTTACGAAGTATCTTGAGAATGGGCTGTTGATTCTCACACTTTTCTTATATTTACAACTCAACACGTATTCAGACAGTAAGTAGGAGAGCAACAGGAGGCTCATTCTATGAATGGAAGAAACCGGTATACCTAAAGGATTCGATCGTGCCTTCGAATGTACAGTGAACAAGCAAAAACGTCTGCGTCGTTTGATGGGCTCAAACCATATATAATTTGTTATATGACTTAACACAGTAATGCTTCACTGAGTCAAAGATTCTACGTTTATAACCGCTTGATTACCGTTTTATCCAGATGCACAAATCTGGCATGTCTGTCCAGGTATGAAGCACATTCAAAACGGATAATGTAACCCTAAAAGAGACGGAGATCACGTTTAAAAGAGTCTGTTGCAGAACCGACTGTCAGCCCAATTATATATTAAATGAATTAAAGGGTTAAATGTATAATTGCTGAAAGACCAAACAAAGTACAATCAAGTCTAATTTTATACAAGTTGTTGCCATTGCAAAACCAGATCAATTTAACTGTTGGATAGATGTTCTACTTATAAATAGACAAAGCTCAAAATTTTTAATAAAAAGATTTGTATCATTGGAAAAATCTTTTAGTTATTTTTAAACAGCAGTCTTGCCCTTTGCCGGTGGCGAGTCCTCAGCCGCATGAAATGAATGTGTTTTCAAGCAACTATGTCAGATGGTATTTCTCATCTTGATGAAAATGGATGACTGGTGTTCCGAATATAATTCACAATCGCAAACTTACTTTCTCAACTTGACGTAATGCACCTAGCATATTCCAACTGCACTTGTTATTATACAGTTCAATCTACTTTGTGCCATCGCCACCAAGTGAGCCTCTCTGCTATCGTTATGCAGTTTTGTATAATATACATATGTCAGCCAGCTCTAAGAACATATATGCATGTCAAAAGCCTAGCAAAAGAATTTCAAACACTTGACAGTTTTTTGTTCTTTTAAGCTCGCAAATATTTATGCAAGGTGGGCAGAGTTATACTGTCTATTTATTCTACAAACCTTTGGCCCATATCTTGGTCTATTGTTTGCCCATATATGTTCAGGAGTTTTAGTTCAGGTTACATGATTCTAGCACTGCATACCATATATGCATATTCTCATATCTAGCTTGGATATTAAATTGCTAAAAGTTAATTAGAATGTGTTGTGGAATTCCAAAACAAATTCTTTAACTGCATTTAACGTGTTTCTCCAGTGCCACAAAATTTGCGGTTTTGAATAAAACTACAAAGATTTTAATTTATTTTAAAGTTGTATTAGAAACTAATATTTAAATCTAGGTTGCGTCATATAACATTTGCTTTTTCTGCTTTTAATTATGTAGACTTAAACGTAAAACGTGCTTGACTATTCGGCAAAATATTATTTGGAATTACAATCTATAATTATTTTGACCCAATGAATTTAAAATTAAAGAATGATGAGTATATTGTTTCTGTCTTTTCTTACATCCTTGTGCGGTCACCTTTATCAGAGTGAAAACAACTTCAGGGTCACATAAATCTCAAGTAACTTGCTTCGTGAACGAGGATATGCGACTTAAGATATCTATTTATACGTAGCCTCGTGATATACGCTTTAAAATTAGACAGGTATGTGAAGGAAGAGCAAGAAAATTCGAATGACTTGACCAATTTTTAAATAAATCAAAGATTTAGGTCTTAGGGTAGACAATGTGTATGTGTGTTTCATACCACGAAGTTAAGAGAAGATATTGTGAAGGAAGATCTTTCATTTCCATAAAGGGGGTGAAAAGCGCCAATAATATTCCAAATAAGAGAACTCAGAAACCTATATATATTCTTCATACGCAATCATGTCAACCAACACTATTGTAAATATTTCAAATCCACACATATTTTTATTTCATCAGTTACTGTCTTAATTTTTTGCAACCGAACTTAAAATATTTTCGTGTTCACTTGCTAGATTTATTTATCATCGGTTGCTAAGATTTATATCCTGTCATTGTTTTAAAATAAATTAAATTTTATGCAACTTTATGTTTAAAGACACATAACTCCATATTACATTTTAGTACATAATTTATGGATGAACAGTATCAAAGATAAGCTCATGAGAAAGATGACAAATAAGCGTATCTTTTTTTATATTTTCTTAGCACGTTTTCTGTGGCAACTAACACGAGAACACACAACTTATGTCGAAAAATAAATCAAACCGTCTCATGCCTGTAATATACATCATGCGAAGAAAATAGGATAGGGCACAGAAAACTGCTCTTATTCAATATAGTCCCTTCCAAATAGTGTGTGAGTTACAACTGTATTTCAGATAAAGTCTAGTTTCATTGATAATTATTCGAATGAAATACTTCTTACTTGGATAAGACATTTTTATTTTCAGTCATGAAAAGTGAAATTCATATTTTTCAAGGGTATACATTGAATCGATATAGTATACTTCTGCAATAAATACTAAAATAGTTCCAGTGTACAATGCTCAAGTTTAGACTTGAATAGAAAGGTTGCAAATTGCAAAAATAGGGTCACATCAAGTTTATTATATAGAACGAAATCGGAAGAAAAATATTTTTCCTCAAGTTATTTGATATCTAAATAGATAATAATTTACTAAAACTACTTATTTGTCTAAAGAGAAAACACCACAGGTTACATATTGGTAATACATTCAATGGAACAGCAAAATATAGGATTCATTGAAAAATTTAATATCACATAGTCAACATTTCCCGTTTTTTATACGTGAAAACATTTAATATAACACATGTTGAAGCTAAAATACCAAAACAAGTACTTTCCGTTTAATAAGCAGCATACAAAGCATCTGTATTATCAGGATCACAATGAAGCTCTGTTTTAAGTGGCTGATACAATTTTCATCTTTTAGACACAGGTATAGTCCAAGCAGATCAGATCATTATTAGCTCTACTAATCTGAATAAATATTTTGAATAAAAGGCATATATTACCAAGAAGCTCCAGAAGGTCATGATTCGTGATTAAGAAACAGTCCTGAAAATAAACTCTTACTTGAAATTACAAGGTGAGTTAATGTGTGCAGTTAAAATAGATTATTGGGTCTGCCCTTGCACCCCCAGGAACCCGATAGAATAATGACTTGCAAACCCAATTTGATCCCCACCGAAGACAGCTCGCATTGGCTCGGTGGTCAAGGCATTAGACTTGTGACCAGAAGATTGCTGTTTTCAGTCAAAGAATCTAATTAGCCAGGTTCAAAATTAGCTTGCGTTAATCTTGCTCATAATTAAACTCCTCTGAGATTTGCATGATAAAAATGTACATACCTGGTTAAATTGAAATCTGAGCAGAAATGTTGCCTCTATAGTGTTCATAATTTCAGATAATCAGATGAAATATCACCTCATCAATATGCGGAAATATTGCTTATTATCACACTTACCTGAGATCTTGATGAATAGCCTTACATGCAAAATCGATCAATTCTGATCTAATGTGTGGCCTATAGAGTGCATATAAGCTCCGGGAATCTGATACAAGATAACCTCATTAAAATAAATGCTGCACATTATCAAATTCATCCAAGATCTTGACGATACGAACTCTAAGCCCAAACTTAATGTAAAACTACTCCAAAGTAAAGCCTATACAGTGTGCACAGCAATTATTGATGCATAGTTGGACGACAAATAACCACGTAGGAAGTTGTCACAGAGCCCAACTGGATTTTAGCCACGTTAAGTAAAAGTCTATAAATACTATTGCCATTACACACATCATCCATATGCATGCATACATTTGTTAACAGGTGTACACCATATGTCTACCAATAATAATACACTGTGAATTAATTTACATTTCCATGTGTTATTTCTGGTTTAGTTTTGCAAAGAGTAGAATTCTGACCTCTGATTAAATACATCAGTAAGGAGGTAGGTCATATATTCGTTACAGATCGATCATGATTGCTTCTTACATTTTCAGATGATGTGGTTACTGATTGTCCCACACATAAAATGACGTCAGTTTTGCGAACGGTTTGAATGATCAGTTGCGTTAGAAAGCGCTATCAAGTATTTGATCACCATCAAACAATCACGGGCGATATTCTATACAATTCCGGTAAATACGAGCACGGTAGCGGCATTGAACCTAACGAACATAACGTAATCTCTTGTACACCATACTTGCTACTTCCAGCCAGACGCACAGGTAGTTTTATCCCAGTGAGGTTATTTGCGCCATCGCGGATATCGTTAAGCGCGATTCAGCATGAATATGATTATTCAACGGTGATCCTATGTCTCATATCGTAAATTAGTTTGCTTCCGCCATGTGAGTGTGACCGAGTCTTTGAGTTTTACGAAAAATTAAAGTGCACGTGGAAACATACAACAAATGGTATCCTCGATGAAGTTCAGCGATCAAGGTTGTCAGCCTTGATATGGTTGCCTATTACCACTCCAGTTTTCCTGCTCAGTGTGAATATTAGCCGTACTTTGAATTATTCGGCCATCCCAAGCACGCATTCACATGACTGTCTACCAATGAGCAGCTGAACAGCATTGGTCTGACTGGATTAACCGAAATGAACACTTCTGAGTTCAACACGAGTATCCATCCGGTTATACCTGCGTCGTTTGGACATCACTTCGATCCGCCATGTGATATTGAGGTATCAAGCAATGTGTATAAATGGGATCCAGTTCCTTATTAATTTTTTCTCACCTGGAATATATTATGAACTTTAACCAGTTATGTGCCCTACAGCCACTGGAGAATCTCAAGATGAATTGTATGCTTGTCAAGTTGCTGAAGATTTTACCAATAAAGAATAATATCTTCGTAATAATTATCTCTCGGCGATGTTAACGGCACCGTCGGTAAGTGATCCGATCACGCCTCATAGCATTGCTTATCTTATAGGTGGTGGAGGTTCTGGTAGAAGGAGGCTTGCTATAAACCTCTTTTGCAACCAGGACATGCTCGTGTTAGCGCACACACACACACACACACACACACACACACACACACACACACACACACACACACACACACACACACACACACACACTTGTTATTCATATACCTTTTTAGGACCTTGACGTATGACTACATTTCGAGGACCATGAGAAGAAATGAAAGTATAGATTAGAAATTTGAAAGTAAGCTTAACTTCAACACAGACCAGATCTGTATCTCTTCCTTTTTGCCGTATAGTTCTTTAAACATTATGAGAACTACTCTTACTTTGCCATCTTTGTGAGGACGTCATTGTGAGGACTAATTATACACAATCAAATACTACCATCAACCTGAGAACCTGAATATTATTTTCTCTTATTGCGCCTGTCCTGCAAAAACATTAGATGATATATATTTAAAAGCTCAAGAACTAATTTCTCTGCAATTAAAACTGTAGAGAGATCGATACATGCGCTTAAATGTTCAAATCTCTTAAAAATATAAGTTTCAGTTATTTTGCCGAAAACAACACCGCAGGCACTGTTTTTCATCTTCGTGACCTCTTTTATTGACAAAATCCAAAATTGCCATCAAGTTGTTAAATGAGAAATATCATTACAACAAAAATATGCATCAAGTCTAGACAGTGCATAATTAAAACTTAAAACTATCAAACGTATCTAAATTGCCAATTCATCTATTAAAATAAAAAATAAGATTTTTAAAAATTTAGGTTGACACCGAAGGAACACAAATGTTTGCCCATGGCAAAATCACTGAAACTGAAGTTGCCTTTGGGAAATCTGCGCTTGACCCATTATATGCCAATATATCACAATTAAAGTTTAAATATAAGTCAGAATAAAACGGGAAGTTAAGTAAATTACTTTAAATTCGTTTTACAGTTAATCTTTTTCCCCCTTTTCCTTTGTTTATGCCTTAAAACGATATGCCTATAATTAAAGTTATCAAAAACGTGTGTAAATAGTAAATGAAGATACACATGTACACGATAAAAGGAAGGGTTAGAATGCAGATATACGCATGTGTATATACATGTATAAATATATTATGGCTTTGAAATAGCTAGAATTGAGAAAAAGAGTATAGAAAGAAGGGGTGGAGGTAGGTAAAATACGTTGAACTGAAACATTAAATATTTTTCTTCGAAATGGTTCATTTAATTTGCCTTTGGAAACGTTGTTAAGTTCACTTTTCTACGCCTGAATATGCTATCAGATCAATATGTACAGTAATGAAAGCTAGACTTTATGGAAAAATATATATTTTTTTTTTCTTACACTAAATGATTTGAGAATGCTGACTTGCCCATTTGCTTAACAATAATCATCTAGTCACATTGAAGTCGGGGACATGCATTTAAACTATCTCTGGCTAGCTGACTTTTGAAAGGGAGTTTAGAATACGTATTTATATTTGTTTACTTCTTTCCCAAACAAAATAAATAGTTATCAGCCTTCTGTAATTTTCAAGTAAACAGTCAGACAATAGATGATAAACACCGATTGGGTTGCTAGTATTTAGGTTGATTGATCAGGCATTTAAAGAAATAGAAATGGCTATAATCATCATGGATAAGTGCTTTATTAAGCATGTCTGTAAAATAAATCTCACACGAGTTACAGTATTAAGATATACATGTATTACTTAATTACCTTCAAATCGGCGACATGCGTCAAAATAATCTTTGAGAAGCCGATTGTTTAGAGTCTGGAAGCTCGCCATATAATGCAGCCCAAAAACTTTCCATGGCTCCGTTCGCTGCATTAAGGCTTGAAGTCCGCGAAAATCCATATATATAGGTTGATCAAGATTAACATAACCTCAGACAGCTTATATTAGTTGAAAGTTTCAAATATTGTGTCCATAGTAACGACAGGACCCAGAGTAGCAAGTAAAAGGTTGAAACTCTAGAAAATGCTGCTTATACAGCTGATGATCATTCCCTGGCTCAAAAGTTTCTTTTGTCTTTATATTTTCCTCTCAGCAGTTTTTCTGGTAAAATTCATCTCATTCTCGTTTCAGTTCTCTCAGGTCTGAGTCTGGCTCGTTTTAGATATCATAATTATGACAAGACTGATAAGGAATCTTTATCTCGACCTATGTGCGCGTTTTGCAACAAGAAAGTGCATGTTATTTCTGATTGCTACAGATTGAAAAATAAGCAACATAATAAAGACAGACTTTCCAAATGCTTTTGTTTTAAGAGGTCAACGTCACAGCCATGTATTGAAAGTAATAAATTTGTTGGATCAAACAAATCAGTCTGATTTTATTATTGAGAATTATACGCCATTCATGTTGAAAGGTTCTATATGACCTGTGGGAAATTCTGCCAAGCCCAACCCCATTAAAATATTAAGGTACACAGGAGCTTCTCCGAGTCTTTTATTATCAGGTACATTGCCTGTATCTGAGAAAAAAATCTAGTCAGAGTGTTTTTGTTCAAGATGTAAAGTCCGGCTTTATTTTTCCTTTGCAGTGTAGCGAACTCATGACCAATGATCCGCCTACTGAGCTGCTATAGCCACCTACCTAATAATGTCTGAAACCAAAGTATTAAAAATAAATAACAGTAGGAAGTTGAGAAGAAAAAGAAAAAGATTAAATGATTAAATTGCATTACAATTTAATTAAGCCATCCAGATAAGCATGTATGAATATGACACATATTTAACTGAATACAGTAAATGGCTATAATCATCATCTCCACACAAATCTTTAATATAAAAGATGCAACCCAAAGAAATTAATTTCAGTCAATTTGTATCTCATTATTGAATAAGTACAAGAAGCTGGCCACATCCCTGCATGTTGAGTCCACTCATGGTTACAATGGTATTAAAGAGAAAGAAAGTAAAAAACTGGAACATTAGGGGTAATCTAGGGGGTTGACAGATGAACGAAATTACATCAACTACCATCTAAGGTGGAGGAGTCTTGAGAAAATGTGGCATCACAGGAAGACATACGCAATACTACTGCATTGTTGCATGTAAATATCATCTTAGTTATCTTTACTGTCTGCATGAACAATCTCTATTATAATCAGACAAGGTAGTTCTTTTTAAACCCGATGAAACGTCAAACTGTTAATTTGTTTTTGGAAGGAACATTAAGCAAGACACTTTCCTTTGTACAGTGTAAATGTATTGAGTAATTCAAATAATTTCATCTTTACTTATTCAGAGAAAGATGCAAACAAAATTTAAGTTATCTGTGGTATAATTCCAATTAGATTTATTTTCCGTGAAGTCCAAAAAGATTTATAAAAATGAGAAGTGTGCAGCGGAACTTTCAGCACACTAAAACACATGCTAAAATACAAGTCAAGAATAAAGATGCGACATAATCTCGTCGATTGACATTTTAAACGTCTGACAACCAGAACAGCTGAATAAACAAATTCATCTGAAAGATGTATAGTAAGTTTTGCCTTCAGAATATTCAGACAAACTTAAGTTGGAGCAATAAAATTGTACTAGACTTGCATCTTACCAAAGTATACATGTCTCAATATACCATGGGTAAATAAATTAAAATGCAAACTTCTCTAAAACTAATATGAAAAATATGTACAGGAAGAACATATTTGTAAAAAGAAGCAAAATTTAAACAGCATGTTAAAACAAACGTACTGCATAATTATACTGAAGTACTCTTGACTTCAGAGACAACACTCAATTTTCTGATGGAAATATTCAAATTAACATTTTCGAAACATGGTAATACTTTCAATGTTTGTTTATTGAATGAGAAATATATAATAGCTACCTCAATGACAGGAAAAATATTTGCTTAACAAATATATGAAACTGTACAAATAACAAAGCTATAAATCTGAACACAAATTTAAACTTTCTTGGCCTGAATGCAAATTAATCGAATTACAAAAACGAAATCGAAGAACACACTGTAATCACTTCTGGAAATTCTACCCTATTTGTCGGAATATAAGTCACTGTCAAGTTTAAGTCGAATTTGCACATTTTGTACAGTTTCCATCCTTCATCCATATAAAAGTAGATGCTGAGTATAAGACAAGGAAAGAGCAATACCTTGTATTTTTACTACTGTTTGTCCACATAGCATCGTGAATTTTCCATAAATTCACAGATCAGCTCCACAATGTAGCTGAAAGTACCTAATTTGTTCCACACAAAATATTTAAAACAAATTAGCTACCTTTAGCTACAGATGACCTGAAAAGTTAATAATTTACAGATAGGTTAAAATTCGCAATGCAGTGTGAAATGAACTTTAGCAACTTCCATTTTCAGGAATATTAATAGTATGTATTTCAGATTACAGAGAAATTGCATCACTGATGCTAAAATTTCTTTTCCAGAGTTCTGTTTTGATGAGAGAGGCATGGGCATTCCATCGCATTTCATGCTATTTTGTACATTACAGCCCTGTTTGTCTGCAGCTTTTATGAAAGAGAAGACAGCAATAAAGTAAACAGTAAATGTAGACTAATAAAATATATGCCATTATCCTTCAGTTTCAAATTTAAATGTTCACAATATTTATATCCATATAGTCTCCATTTAGGTCAAATCCCAAAAATGACCACTGAATCATATTGTGTAATTTTCTTTGTATGCACAATGACATCTCCTTTCCCAACAAATATGAGTAAGTTCATGTACACTTCCCATAGTCATATGGCATATGGTTTTCATCTTTGCTCATGCTAGTTGTTAGTCTGAATAACATTTCTGTCGTTGAGTACAAAATGTGTCACTGGTTGAGAAACTTGCATGAGTAAGCACCTGGCATTACATGGTACGATATTCATAATACTCTATGGGTAGTCTCATTTCCCGATTTGATCTGGTCTGCCGAACATTGACCTCAGACAGGTTATAACTGGAATGACTCAAGCATTAGTGTATTTAATAGCATGTAAATAACACTGCAAAGCTGTTTTGTTCTCGAGACAATGAATACCATAATTAAACCTGGAAGGAGTTGTTGGCACAGTGGTATCAATTGATAATGGAATGTAGCATTGCCTTTGTACAGGAATATTATCACTATTGTCAACTAATTCAACAATACAGATTGTAATTGTCCTGAAACCTCTCCCTCATATCAAGGCATAATTTATTTGATCACGAGGTGCAAGAAGAAAATGCGACGAAATACCTGTCTTTGTCATTGTTATTCATTTTCTAATGCACATATATGTAATCACATTAATACAATATATAGTACTAGTGCATACTGTTTTAGAGCAATTACATCTGATGTACATGAATTTAATACAGAAAATCATGTAGACAATTTAAGATCTCTCTCATTCTCGGGTGCTAATTTATTTAGTATGCAATCTCTTTCCTAAACGATAAGTATTTTACACATTATTTTCCATACTTTTGGATAAAAATATTTTTTTTTACATACCAAGAAATTACACGATGGACAATAACATAATTTGAATTACATAATCCATATACATGTCGATTTGGAATATACAATGAAGCCCAGACTTGCTAATCCAAAAGTATCAACTTATAGGCCAGCAAATATTTATCATATGTTTAAATTTTTCAGGTAAAGGTTCTAATTTTTTAGCTTTAACATAGCTTCAGATTTTGAATTTGTAATAGACTTTAATCTGGCTCCATGGACATCTTGCCATAATAGGTTCCTTCCTCTTTGCCTTTTCACATGCTGCTTTTCCTAGTAGTGAAGCAGTTCTTATAAACTGTCCTAGTTATCGTTATATTGCTGCCTTCTCCTTCTTAGACCATGGTAGTCTAGTCATTTTCTTCATTTTTGCTTTCGCACTTGACTTGCAGTTTTTACCTAAAAATAAAATATCTCTTTTACTTTCAGATCTCACATTCCCCAAACAGTAATACCGTTTTAAACAAGAATTGTTCAACTGTTAACCATGTAAGGCCTGTTCCATTAAAACATACAATGGACCCACGGAAGGCACTTTTAAAGTGGTTACCCACCCAAAGATGCAATTTAAAATGTTCTTATCATGAACAATATGAACTCTGTGAAAAAAATACTCTGGCATATAGTTTTTAAAAAACTGCCTTCCCTGGGTACCATGTATGTTTAAATGGAACTGCCCTAAGCAATGTAAAGAAACCAATACTGACAATAGGAAACATTAAAAGTAGGAGCTTGAGTTCACACTGACAAATATATTATTGAACATACTAATAAACTGCTTTAACAGCAACAGCTACCAATGAATATCATCTGCAAGCATAGTAAATATAATGTAAAATTTTTAACCTCAACATTACAGCCATATAGTATATGAACTGTAGCCAGTAAAAGAAAGTAAACAAGTTTAATTGTTAACATCTATAGGAACACGTCAAATCAAAACGTAATAATGTGCCATTAACTAAATATGATTTAGATATACTGAAACAATTATATTTGACATAAAATGAACTCAGTTTAATATAGTGGGATAATGTTATCACCGATTTTTTTAAACAGTCTTGAAAGTGCAGACATTAGCATAACAGTGATTTCTTTTTTTCCATGTGAAAAACTTGTGATTTCTAAAAAAATATATATTTCTGTTGGTGCTGTAATGCTCTGAAATATAATTATTTTGATACAACAAAAGGTCCAAGCAATCTAGTATGATATATTTAGATAACATGTTATAATCATGTAATTTCAACTTATAGATATTACTAAGTGGATATCCATAATACATGCGGACGTTTGCCAATACGGATCACCTTGGGATCTTGAAATTGGTTGTTTGTAGTAGCCATCAAGAAAGGAATTCACAGCCTTAGTGGTTTTTGTGATCACGTCTGGGTTTTAGGTTGTTTTGTTTGTAAGTATTGCACATCAATTTATTTCAAGTGCTAAACCCGAGGGGCATCAGGTTTGATAAATTACCTACATAAACTCCGCTGTTATGTAAATTTAATTTGCATTGTTTGTTAGTTATTTTTTTAATTTTGTATTTCATTACATGCTATTATAATGTAACATTGTATGTTGGACTTGACCTTGTCCAAAATTGACTTAATCTTCTGCTTGACCTGAACTGACATTTTTTAAATTTTATTTTGTAAACAAATAATACATAGCTAAAATATCCTCTATGTGTATGGGGTTAATATCAGGATCAGTATTAACAGAAGAAGTAAATATGTTTATTTGGGTCTGGGTTTTGGTTTTGAAATTCCCTTAGTGTAATTCACATAGTCCAGGTTCTGCTTTCTAATAAAAACTAACATTTTTATTTTGTAAACATCAGGATCATTCTAGAAGGTTATTGTCCATTAGGTATTAGGTCTTTTTTAAAAAATGCTAAAAGTGACCTGTGGTCAAGTAGAGAAATATATAATCTTGTAACTGAGAGGATTTTTCAGTCATGCTTTAAGATTTAGCACTTTCAAGTTGAATTATAAGTTGTGTTCAGTATTTTATTTTGGGCTGGAATCTCTTACTTCCAATTATTGAATTCAAGTGATTATTTACCCTGGAAATACAAAAGTGCTCTGATAAACTTCTTGGATTGAAACATTCACTGGAATTTATAGTGAATTCAAACCTAGAATGATAGTACTGTGATTCAACAAAAGACTTGGAACGTCAACACTCTACACGCCACTAAAGACACATCAACACCCTCAGCTTTGGATTTAATTTATTCAGGGCTTTAAATTATTAGGTCTTGTGTCTGTAATTCTAGGATTATTTGGGATTTAATGCATAATGCCATAAGTTCCTTTAAATTACATTTTCTCTTTTTATTCTAGGGAAATAAATTATTTGTTGAATAATGAAAAGCTTATCGCTTTTCACTGTTTTCTGTTACTTATCTTAACAGTATGGACTTGTAACACATCTCTTTCTTCTTCTTCTTCCTCTGAACCATCATCCTGATGATTTACAATAACATCTGCAAGAATAAACCTTCAAATATATTTTCTATTAAATAAAATATAAGAACTTGCTATATCTTGCTATGATCTGACCTATCAGATATGTGAAAATGGTGAACCATAATATATATTAGCATATACTTTCATCATCATATTTGCTGAAGCTAAGAAAACTATATATCAGATATATAAAACAAATTAGACAGAAAATGTTTCGCTGAATATGACACTCTGTCTAGCTGTGATACATATCTGGGTTAAATATCAGCAAAAAGACATGAACAGACAAAACAACACTGCATAATAATCGGACAGACTTTGGATACCACAATGACAACATCATCCTTCCAGCTATTATTAATAGTGAGAAATACTGGATTGTAATTGGAACAAAAAATTAATGAGCAATATGCGAAATGAGGTCATCAAAATCAAAGTAATCATATTTAAACAAATTAACTGGAATTTTAACAAGTTGAATGACATTCTATAACGTAACTTTGTGCCTTACATCATTTCATTATTTCAAGGACCATTTATCAAGCGCAATGTTGATATCTTCCAAGGAGTCAGGATGGTCAGTCTTTGGTTGTATCAACAACCCATTCACGTTTTTACTATGCAACAGAAGTTAGAAGCATTATAAGAAGCTGCTTCTAGGGTACCAGTCAGTCATACCATGTAGGGCATCACCCCTGATATATACTGGTGGAGGGTCCATGCGCTGCCTGAACAATCACTGATCCATAGCATAATCAATCGGCAATCAACAACAAGGACAAGTTTTCAAGAATATCTCTCATACCAGACAGCCCATATTGATAAAACTGCTCAGATTTGATTCTAATCGTGTTAATCATACAAAATTTGCTCTACTGCCTTTCTCCTTACAGAAGTATATACAGATAAAATCAAGCAGTTTTGATATTCAAAATGTGTTGACCATTTCAGTAGATTGATGAGTTATGGAAGCAGCGATATGCCCAATATATTTGAACTAAGTGTAAATTTGCTATTTAAAAAAATGACAAATAACTTTTGGTGGTCAAAAACTTCAAAAACAAGCTAAACTAATTGCTTCGGTCTGGAAAGTTTGCCCCGAGTGGTCTAAAGTGCTCACCGTTACGGATCACTGCCATCTCATCTCTGTCTGCATGGGCTCGATTCTCAGGTTTGACCAATGTGAGTATGTGAGAAAGCTTGCCAGTAGCTTCTCGTGGGTTGGTGGTTCTTTCTGGGGTTTTCCCAGGTTCTTCCTCCACCAATGATACTGGCCGCCATGTATAGCCTATCTTGTGCTGAAAAATGGCATTAAACCCCACAACAGCAACAACACCTGTCTGGACGTACTTCCATGAGGAAAAAGGCGTCATGTTAACTACAGTATGACCAAAGCAATTAGACTATGGAACATGTATGCAGCAGAAATTGTTTAGGAAATGTGTGTGTGTGTGTGCTTTGAATTTTTAATGTAGCTTTAAAAACTTTTCAGTCACATCGCTATGATGTCTGCAGTGAGACAGTTTATAGCAATGTCTAGTACTGGGGCTTCATGCTACATACATGCAGCATCTTGTCCCACCCAGTCACACAGCACTGGCCTTAGCAAACGTGCAGCCCAATTTGGATCATTTTATCGGGCCCCCTGTGAACAAGGCATTTGAAAATAAACTTTCAAACAAGTTTTATATGATACTGAACTTAAAAACTTTTATAACATACTGAACTTAAAATCGGTCCAACCAGCCTAAAGCTGGCCCTGCAATTACATTATCCAGACACCAGGTCAACCAGTGTTAGCACTAACCTGTTAATGCTAAGTGCTAAGCGAGGCAGCTACTAGTACCATTTTTAAAAATTTTTGGTATGACTTGGCCAGGGTTCGAACCCACAATCTCCTGCATCCAAGGCAGACTCTCAAACTATACACACGGAGTGTAACTCACTGTCAGACATTACAGACTTTGTAAGGACTATCACAATAACACGTAGTTCATCTAATATGATCATTTTCAACCATTTGCCGATGAATCATTTCGAGGACTGGTGTGTAACTCCTCACAATGTAGTCAAGTCCTCGAGATGTTGGTGTGCATTCAAACTTAGGTCC